>CAUYRH010036670.1:0-19120 GCA_963574655.1 Perodicticus potto | reverse complement strand
AGCCTTCCTCGGAGGGTCTGGGAGGCCCCAGTCACCATCCCAGCACCAAGTCCACCCCACACTCACAGGAGCCTTCCCCAGGGGTCTGGGAGGCCCCGGTCACCATCCCAGCACCAGGTCCACCCCACACTCACAGGAGCCTTCCCCAGGGGTCTGAGAGGCCCCGGTCACCATCCCAGCACCAGGTCCACCCCACACTCACAGGAGCCTTCCCCGGAGGGTCTGGGAGGCCCCGGTCACCATCCCAGCACCAGGTCCACCCCAGACTCACAGGAGCCTTCCTCGGAGGGTCTGGGAGGCCCCAGTCACCATCCCAGCACCAAGTCCACCCCACACTCACAGGAGCCTTCCCCAGGGGTCTGGGAGGCCCCGGTCACCATCCCAGCACCAGGTTCACCCCAGACTCACAGGAGCCTTCCCCAGGGGTCTGGGAGGCCCCAGTCACCATCCTAGCACCAGGTCCACCCCAGACTCAAGATTGCAGATCCCTACTCTGCCTCTGGCACCAAGAGCCACCTGGGTGCAGATGGTGAAACTGAGGCTCCCAAGGGCTGTCCTTTTCCAGATCGCCCCACTCCCAAGTGCAGGAGCCAGGCTGCCCAGCCTGATGACAGAGACTATGCTGATTCTTCCAGACCCTTCCTCACTCGGTATCTGGGTCCCATCCCACGCAGGAGTGGCTGGTGCGAGGCCAGCAGGTCCGTGACTCCCCCTGCCTTCCCCACCAGGACCCTGTGGACCGCGCCTTCTTTGCTGTGTTTGATGGTCATGGAGGGGTGGACGCGGCACGGTATGCTGCTGTCCATGTGCACGCCAACACTGCCCGCCAGCCGGAGCTGCCCACAGACCCCGCAGGAGCCCTCAGAGAAGCATTCCAACACACTGACCAGATGTTCCTCAGGAAAGCCAAGCGAGAGGTGAGAACCTGAGACCCGGCAGCCAGGCCTCAGTGCAGAGACCCAGCCTCTGTGGGGGGAGAAACTCGAGTGGGTGTTGGCGCCAGAAGGTCCTCACGAGACACTGCTGGTGATCACAGAACTGCATCCTTACAGGGCTGGGGGCTCACTTCTCATTTGAATGGTCGTAGCACAAAGCCTGCCCTGATCCAGCATACCGGGGCCCTCAGCCACATGGGTTTGCCCCACTACAGAGGGTCTGTAGGCTGCGTCGGGGAGGACAGCCTGGTTTTCCTTGTTTTCATTTTTTTGAGACAGAGTCTTTGTCATCCCCAGTAGAGTGCCGTGGTGTCTTAGCTCACAGCAACCTCAAACTCCTGGGCTCAAACAATTCTCTTGCCTCAGCCTCTCGAGTAGCTGGGACTACAGGCTCCCGCCACAACACCCGGCATTTTTTTTTTTTTTTTGCTTTTTAGAGGTGAGGTCTTGCTCCGGCTCAGGCTGGTCTCAAACTCCACCTTGGCCTCCCAGAGGGCTGGGATTATGGAGTATGAGCCTCTGCACCTGGCCAGGACAGCCTGTTTTAAAATATTTGCAAGATTTTGTTTTAATCAGGTATGGCAAGGTGACAGACACAGAGCCCAGTGCCTTGAAAGAAGAGTTTATACTTACACTTGCCAAGAAGAGAGGGACGTCATGCCCCGCCACACAGCCACACAGGGAAGGAGGGGACAGGGAAGCCTGTCTGGTGCCATCTCTGCGGCCTCGCAGGCATCCTGGGACGGCAGTTTCTCCAGGGTCACCAGGGCCCCAGGATGTCAAACCATGATAAAATAGGAACTGAAGACACGATCAGTACACCACTCACTCCCACCTGCTCTTCTAGGCAGGGGCTCAGCAGGCCCCTCGTGTCTGCTGGGAACTTTCTTTCCTCAGGAGTTACAGCCACATGCAGAGATGAGCTTAGTCTTTGTCTCTGAAAGAAGGAAGAACACAAACACAGCAGGCCCTTCCTCTGTGAACTTGCCCTCTGAACCTACCTGCGGAGTCTCACCAGGTCTCCCTGGCAGCCCTATGAGAGGGGTACTAATATTATACCCATTTTAGACATTGGGAAACTGAGGCTCCAGTTGCTTGAAAGACCTGCCCTGAGCAGGCCTTGAAGTATATCTCACCTGGAGACCAGGCTGTGTGGGGAGCCGTGCGGGGAGCCAGGGAAAGGCTGACACCCCAGGAGGTGACAGGGCCGCCTCTCAGAGGGAAGCAGTCTCTGAAGGTGTTTGCTTTAGTGTGTTACTGTAGTTTGCCGTGTATAAAACGTATCTTTTGCCTAAATTTGGGGGGGGGGGAAAGGATTCAGATTATATGTGGGCAGTCTGGTGTGGGAGCCTACAGGGTCTCCGAGGGCCACCCGCTGCACCCTCCCGCCTCAGCCCGCTGGGCACAGGGTTCCAGTTTGGATTATCTGAGATCTCGTGGGAGTGGACCAGAGTGTCCTCCCCCACCACCACCATCAGGGGAGGGGCAGTGACGGGGCTGGTGAGCTGGGTCACCACAGAGGGGACATGGAGCCCCATCCAGGCCCTAGGGACCCGTCTGGCTGCCCGCAGGCAGAGCGGCCTCAGAAGCTTCTGCCCCACCAGCCTCATGCACACGTGGCTACTGCAGCCTCCACCCCTAATGTGGCAGGGAGGGAAGAGCTCCCAGGAGAAGGGGAAAGGGGCAGCCTTCACAGAGTGAACAGTCACAGGAGGGCAGTGAGATCTGCATGTTTACCGGGGGAGCATTAGTCCTCCCCAATGTGTCTCCCCCACTCAAGAGCCACCCACTTCTCAAAGGGCATTTTCTTGAATCTTTGGGCCAGAACATGGGTGCACATTATACACGGGAGTGCGTTAGAAATGGCAAAATATGGTATTTTTAAACAGCTTTACTGAGGAGTCATTGACATAATAAACTGTGCATTTGGTAAGTTTGGGCTTACAGTGCATACCGAATCCCTCACCGCAGCAAAGCACATGTTCGTCACCCCCAGAAGCTTCATCCTGCCCTTGGCCTTCCCTGCCACTCCCCAGAGAGCTGCCCCTCTGCTTTCTGACGCTGCAGACCAGTTTGCATTTTCCAGAGTCTGGTCTGAGCAGGATGGTGCAGGGCGTCCTCTCCTCTCACACAGCGTGGCGCCGACGTCCTCCCGGCTGGCCATCAGGCCTCAGTGGCCGGCGCCCTTTTTGCTGAGGTTGTTGAGTCTGGACTGCACACGCCTGCAGCGAGGGCGCCTGACCCTCCTCACACCACGCGTGCCTCTCCCCGCAGCGGCTGCAGAGTGGCACCACGGGCGTGTGTGTGCTTATCGTGGGATCAACCCTACACGTCGCCTGGCTGGGGGACTCCCAGGTTGTCCTGGTGCAGCAGGGACAGGTGGTGAAGCTGATGGAGCCACACAGACCAGAGCGGCAGGTAAGGGGCTCCCGCCCGCCCGCCCTCCTCCCCGTGCGTGCCTGGCCCATGTGGGGACCCCCAGTCTGGGCACCTGGGAAGCACTGACCCTGGCACCATCCGGAGGGGGCTGTCTGGGGTATCAAGTGAGCCTTCCTGAGAGCCGGGCGGGTCCTCTGCCCCAACAGCAGCCCGGGGAGTGGGGTCAGCCTGACCCAGTGCAAAGTCCATCATACACAGGCAGGGAGTAGCTGACCGTGGGTGTGGGCGAGGAGGTGACAGGGCTGGATTGGGGCTCTGCGGTCGCTCACCTGCCGGGGGCTTGGGGTCCTCACTTGCACATGAGGAGGATGTTTCTACACAGGCCACGTCTCACAGAATGTCCAGTCTGCCTGTCTCCTGAGGTCAGTGTTTGGATGTCCAGGAGCGCTAGATGCCCTGCCAAGCCTTGCTTTCACACTGGTGCTGTTTTCACTTCACTGTGCCCTTGAGGGGCAGTTCCACATCAGCACATAGAGCCCCCATGCCTCCTCAGCCATGCTGCGTTCCAGTCGTCATCCTGTCCCCTGTGGGTGGACAGTGAGAGGTTTTTAGTTAGTGCTAAAGACAGTGCAGCAGCCCTGGACTTCGTACATGAGGTTGTTCAGGGTCAAGCATTTCTGAAGGACAAGTCGGGTGGCTGGTGGAGAGACGCACAGTTTGGGTGGCTTAGCTCCCTTCCTAGCAGTGCACCGGGGTGGGTGCCTTCCCCAGGGTCCCGCCGACCCCCAAACTCTGCCCATCTGGGAGGTAAGCAGGCTGTCTCAGGGCAGCTGCTGAGCTTGCTGATCTGTTGCAGAGTGACTTGGAGCATCTTTTCAAAAGCTTGAGAGCATTTATGCTGCATTTCCCACGGGCTCTATTGGCCTTTGCTGCGCTTCCTGTGGACTCTGTCCCTGGCCTTCCGGCTTTTCTTGCCAATTTGTAGGCACCTTTGTGCAGCAGAGGAACTGACTCCTGGTCCGTGGTGATTGGCAGATTTTCCCCCATTCGTTGTTTCGTGTCTGTCTTTGTCTGCAGGCTTTTGCCAGGTAGAAGCTTTCTTATTTTCTGTGGTTCAGTTGAGCAGCCTTCCCTTGTGGCTTGTAGGTTTGGCGAGCACAGCAGAGACAGTCGGGGCCGGGGGCGGGGGCGGGGGCGGGGGCGGGGCAGCCTCCTTGGCCTCTCCTAACACGGCTCACAGTCTGGGCCAAGCCTCCTGTGTGTGCGCTCCACGTTGTACAGAGGGGAAAACAGAGGCTCAGAGAGGTTCAGTCACTTGCCCATGCTGCTGCCGCCACCACCGAGGAGGGATCTGACTGCTGCTCCCTCCTGGGGTCTCCTCTACCAGGTGCGCCATCCGGTGAAATGTGCCGACCTTGGCTCAGGGTGCTGGGTCCCTCCCTCTGCTGCCTCCTCTGAAGCCCAGCAGGGACTTTTCCCCCAAACGCTGCCTGAGCCCCGCAGTGCCGTGATGGACAAAGGGCTTTGCTTTCAACTCCATCACACCTGGGGGTCTAGGGTGAGGATTGAGCACTGAGGTCGCTGCCTGTACAGGAGAAGCACACACACATGTCTGCCTTTTGGTTGGTCTACAGCCCACAGGGGCTGTGCAGACCTGATGCCAGCTCGTCCCAGCTCTCTCCTGGGCCCTGCCAGCCGCCCCCTCTAGGCCCGGCTCTTCACCTTGTGATCTTCCTGATCACAGCCCGGCACCCCCACGGAGCAGTGCAAACACAGGTGTCACCACATTAGTTACAAGGGCAAGAAACTGGTGACAACCTGGCGAGCTTCGGTGAGGGCCCAGCATATGCGGGGCCCCATGCTGCTCCAGGCTGGGTTCAGAGTTAGCGCCTACTCTGCACAGGAGGCTTTGCTGAGGCAGCAAGATCGGGAGAGAGGACCTGCCCCCAGTGCCGCCCAGTTGGATGGGGGCCGAGGTGGGGAGGGCAAAAATGCAGGGCGTAGGCCGGGTGTGGGCCTGGAGCCAGACCCTGGTGGTAGGTGCAGCTCCACAGGCTGGGGGTCTACGTCTGGGTAGAAAAGGCAAGTCAAGCCAGCATCAGTGGGTGAGGACAGGAGAAGATACTGACCTCCTGCTGGGGGGAGCGCCGGGGCTGCCCTGAGCCAGGAGAAACTCTGCAGGGGATCACTAGAGGCTTCCATGATGATCAGACCACCAGATGCAAGTTGAGGCTGCATCAGAAGTGTGAATCCAGGGGTGGGGCAGAGTCGTGTGCAGGCCAGCCTGGAGAGGCAGCAGGGGAGAGACCGCAGGACGCTAGGCACCCCAGAGGGTGGTGGTGCTCCAGGCCACTGCTACAGAGCTCCGCACCCCTGAGGAGCAGGAAGTGGCTACTCACGGGAACCCACTGGGCTGATGTTTGGGGAGGATGTGACCTGGGAGAAGCTATTTCAGGGCAGGTGGAGGACAGGGTGAGAGGAGCAAAGACGAGCCCATGAGGGAAGTCACGGAGCCAGGAGGTAAAGGCAGGGGCTCCCTGAGCCCAGGGACACACTTGTTCTGGACCAAGCTGGGCTCAACCAGCATGAGGATGGAGGTGGGAGCCTCGGGAGGGGAGGAAGGCGCAGTGCAGGGCCAGGTTAGAAGGCGGGCTGGTGTCGGGCGGGTCTGGTGCTAAAGCAGACCCTCTGGGACCTGGAACCATGCAGCTAGCACAGGGCACAGGGCTCATGGTTGGGGTAGGAATCATGGCTCTGTGGCCCCAGTGTCTTCCCACCCTCTGGCTTAGTCCTGCGCCTACAGCCATCACCTATGGGGGACCAAGGCTTTAGGAAGGAAGGATCCAAGCTCTGGAAAGCCCGAGCCCCTGGCTGCAAGGGGAGACCTCACCCCAAGTGGGGAGGTGGCGGGTGGGTCTGCTTTCCTCAGTTCCTGCCCCTCCCTTTGGGCAAGGGTGGGAGGGTGTGGGCTGTGCACACCCCTCCAGGGGCCCCAGGGAGCAGCTGGCAGTTCATCCTCCGTCACCCGCCCACTCTCCCCACCTCGCAGGCATTGAGGGTTTGGAGTGGGCTGGAGTGTGTGGGAGACAGAAGCGGAGAAAGGCTCACGATTCCAACTGCGTGCTCCCACGCTGTGGGCTGGGGTGCCGTGCACTCACAACCCCTCCCAAAGGAAGCCTCTGAGAGGCAGGGGCCACACCCCTCTGCAGCGCCTCGCTGGTCTGCAGGGGTCTTTGTGTGTGTGCACACACATGTGTCTGTCGCCCGCCTCTCTCCACCTTCTCTCCTCCCTCCTCCCTGGTCCCTTTGACTTTCTTTCTCCCCTGCTCAGAGCATGGGGAGGGGATCTTAGACCCAGAGGAGACGTCCAGACACCCTGGTCCTGCCTCCTCTGTGGTTTAAAAGCTCCCAGCTCAGCTTGAACAGGTGACAGCTTCTACTTGGCCACTAGCCATGGGTCCTGTCACCACACAAGCACATACAGCAGACACTCTCTCAGGAAGACCTGGTCCTTGGTGCATCTGGAGGGAGGGCTCTGTCCCCCAGGCCCCCAGAAGTGGGTGTGCATCTGCCCTGGGAAGAACCATGCTGACATTCCAGTCTGTCCAGGGGTCAGTGTTCCCTGGCACATCAGAGTCTTCACATCAGCTGGTGCCACATCCCAGGGCCCAGAAGCTGCTGTCACTCTGAGTGTTCCGAGGGTCAGGAGGTTTACCTGACTGTGACATGGATCAGGGCTGCCCGCCCTCCCTCCCTCCCCAGGTGCACTCTGTTGGGTGCCCTCCGTCCCCGTAGGCTGGGAGACGCCTGGCTCCCCTGACTGGCAGGGTGCACTCCATCGGCCTTGGGCAACAGGCTTGTGTCTGGAAAACCTCCCCTTCCTGGGACCTGATAGGACCAGTGGCTGGACTGGGCCTCCGTCCTGTCCTCTGGTCGGAGGTTAGGCCTGCAGCAGCGTGGTCCTCTGTGCAGTGGAGACAGTGCCTGAGGCTGAGCTTGAGCTGAGAGGACAAGAACTGAACAGGCTCGGCACTGTCGGGGGCCCTGCTTCATCTTGTCCCAGCAGCTTTCAGGATAGAGACAGTGTTCCCAGTTAAAGACAGGGAAGCCGAGGGGCCCATCATCTGAGTCTGGGGCTTGCGTCGGCGCTCAGCAGCCTCTGATGGTCCATCTGTTAGCCATTCCTTATCTGAAGGACATTCAGGCTATCTATAATTTCTCTCTGTTTTTAATGACTCCCACTTCCCTGGCTTTGTTCAAATGCTGTGGCTTTGAGCGCCCACTTAGAAAGCAGCTCGGCCTCTGCTCACACAGACCGCAGCTCTGCTGTCTCCCTGCAGGACGAGAAGGAGCGTATTGAAGCACTGGGTGGCTTTGTGTCTCACATGGACTGCTGGAGAGTCAACGGGACCCTGGCCGTCTCTAGAGCCATCGGTGAGGGCCAAGGAGGTGGGCTCGGGCGGGGAGAGGGCAGCCTGTGAAGCATGCTGCCCGGTCAGCGGGAGTTCAGGATGGCAATGTGAGGTGCTGAGAAGAATCTGCCCTGTGTCGGGGTGACGTCATTAGACGTCATCAGCCACAACCCCCTGAGGATCTTCCAGCTTAGGTCATGCTGTGTGTTACTTCATTATAGCAGCTCCCCAAAGTCTAGTAGGAAGCCCTTCTTAGCTATCCTCTGTACAAGAAGAAAAGTCTTCAGCATTCCTTAAATGAGGTTTATCGCCTCTGCATTCATGCTGGTGGTTCTTTTCTTTTCTTTTTTTTTTTTTTTTGTCTTATGTTAAAAATAGAAATAGCAGCCTCCCACACACACACCCCAAGACCCAGTTTTCTCAGTATCCAGCTACTGCCCGGTCTCAGCCTGGAGACCTGGTGACCACGCCTGCCTCCCTCCTAGTCCTGAAAAAATCTCTCCCTCCCCACCCGCGTGCCCAGGACTTGTCATCTGTCCTTCTGACCACCTCCCCCTGAACTGAAAGGTTCTGTCTTCAGCAAGTGTGGCTCCTCCTCTACAGCCCCTCTTCACACTGCTCCTGGCCCTGGTTCTCTGGGATACACCAGGGTGGCCGGAGGAGAGGGGGGAGAGCTCACTAGCTGCAGTCAGGGGTCCTGGGCAGTTTGCATAAGGGAGTGACCGGCCCCAAGATACAGGCTGGTCTGTATCCCCGCAGGGGTGACCTGGGCGGATGGGTAGGAATCGGCTGACTCTGCAGTCCTCTGACCGAGGCTCTTCTCTCTGTGCCCAGGGGACGTCTTCCAGAAGCCCTACGTGTCCGGGGAGGCAGACGTGGCGTCCCAGGAGCTGACAGGCTCCGAGGACTACCTGCTGCTCGCCTGCGATGGCTTCTTCGATGTCGTCCCTCACCAGGAAATTGTGGGCCTCGTCCAGAGCCACTTGGTGAGGCAGCAGGGCAGTGGCCTTCACGTTGCCGAGGAGCTGGTGACTGAGGCCCGGGAGCGGGGCTCCCACGACAACATCACAGTCATGGTGGTCTTCCTCAGAGACCCCCGAGAGCTGCTAGAGGGCGGGGGCCGAGGGGCAGGGGATTCCCAGTCAGACAGGAGGAGCCCCGACTTGCCCTCTGGCCTCTCAGAGCCTGAGACCCTCGCTCCACAGAAAGGTTAAGTGGGTTAAGGCCCCTGCCCAGCCCCTCCTCCCGCCCTGGCCACTCTTCTCCTCAGAGTCCTCGGGGCGGCAGCCAGCAGTGGGCAGGGGTGGCCCCACACACAGCGCTTTCCCCAGCACCCAGGAGCTGAACGAGGTGCTAGCAGCCGCTGCCCACCGGTGGCTGTGGAACTGCGCTGGCAGAAAGAAGCTGAGGAAGACCTCACCAAAGAGAGGGTAGCCCGGGAGCGGCCCAGCTCCTGCTCCTGGTCCCACTGGACCAGGGGTGGGACCAGAGGCCATAGGCACCCGTGGGAGCCAAACCAAAGACACTGGTGTGTGGCAGAGTGTCGCGTCATAGGGGTGGAACCTGTGGGCAGACCCAGAAGCCATTGGGGTCGGGCCTAGCTGGCAGTGTGCCTGGCCCGGCTTCTCATCCTGGTTGGCCACACTGGCTTCCCCACCGGGAGAGGCAGCCCTGTTGGGAAGAGAGTGGGGAGCACCAGGGGTCCAGTCTGCAGTGGCCACCCCCACTCCACGGGCCAGGGTGTCCTCAGGCCGCTCTCTTTTTCCTCGAGCACCCTGGGAGGAGAAGCTCAGAACGACACACACGTGTCTTAGGTGTGTTTGGGTTTTTTCCAGGGAAAAGTCTAATTCAGAAGCAGTGTTTCAGGGTTTGTCAGTGCCAAGGTGACCCATTGTGTCATATAATTTAAGCAGAGCTTAGTGTTTATTTTATTCCTTAGGAAACTTAAGTATTTACTTTTTTTATAACTATTTTTTGAGGAAACTTCTTTTGCAGTATTATTGAATTTATTTTCAAAATCAGGATTGGAATAGGAACTTTTCCAGGTGGTTAATAAGCCATTCAAGTGCCTTAAACAGCTTTAGACGTGGCTAGAACTGCTGTGCCCGTGATAGATTCTGATAGATGTGTTGAAGTTTTTACAAAAGCAGGATTTGTTTTCTTGGGCAAGCATGATTTTGGCTGGAATCTTTGTGGAAGAGTCCTTTCTGCCTGTTAGTGATTTGGAGCTTCCCTGAGGTGCCCAGCGGGAGCTGCAGCTGCTTTAGGGCAGTGCCTGGGCCTGACCGCAGGGCTCCAGGCAACCAGGGTGACCGACACCCATCCACCTCCACATCCACCTCCACACCCACCCCCCAGGCAGTGGGGCCTTGCTCATGTTTGACTGGAATGTCAAATTCCAGAATTTGACCCTGAATGTCTTGTGTCTTTGTAATCAGACTGGTCTCCTAGGGAAAGACAATTAAGAGGCTCTGGCCCAGAGGCAGCCTGTGAGTCTCTGGCTTTATCTGGAAGCAGCAGGGGTGCCACTGGGAGTCTGGTGGCACAAGCTACACCTCCTGTCTCAGGCCGCAGGGCTGGCGGCCTCTCCTCCCTTGCTCTGCCTTATGACCTGAACAGCCATGGGAGAGCTCCTCATTCCTGGTACCCCCTGGAGAGGTTGGGCTCCTGAGTGACCACACTTGGGGGCTTTGGGGAGCTCACATAGCGTATGCAGAGCCCAGAGTACGA
The DNA here is from genome assembly GCA_963574655.1 of Perodicticus potto. NCBI lineage: Eukaryota > Metazoa > Chordata > Mammalia > Primates > Lorisidae > Perodicticus > Perodicticus potto. Next base: position 8,664 of record CAUYRH010036670.1, on the reverse strand, counting down.
GAAGACATGGGTCAGCAGGCTCAGGAGGCCCCCAGGGAACAGCCTCAGGAGGGCTGAGCCTCAGCCAGGGCTGCTTCAGGCAGTGGTCAGTGGGTCCAGGCAGGATCATAGGTGGCTCAGCCAGGGCTTCTGGGGGAAGGGTAAAAAGGGGGAAGAAGCTTGATCCCTGCACTGGTTCTCAACCTTCCTAATGCCGCGACCCTTTAATACAGTTGAAAAGGGTCACGACCCACAGGTTGAGAACTGCTGCTCTAGGGTTTTCAGAGCCCACCTACAGATAGTGGGGCCCCAGAAAGGAGTGTCTTGGCCCTGCTGTCAGCTTTACAGAGGGACAGGAGCCAGCCTCACTGGGGCCTGTCTCCTGGACACCCAGCCTTCCCCTCACTCCCCCAGCGTGAAGGGCTTGAGACCATGCAGTCAGTGCCGGGCCCAAGGTCTGATAAAAAGCATCTTAAACATAGTTACTGTCATTTCAGAGAACGAGCAGTTGGCCACCAGCAAGGACCAGTTATTGCTCAGCTTAACTCAAAGGCCCACCGCCTCCGGGGGGCCTCAGCACAGAACTGCCAGCCCATCCTGCCCATGGGCATGACCTTGGGAGGGAAGGAGCTACCGGTTTCTGTTCTTCTCTTTTCTTTGCTCATCTTATTCTGCCCATGGCTGTCAAGAGTGGAGCTTCGCCCTGCGGAGGTCTGGGTCACATTTGGTGGTGTGAGTCATACCCTGGCCGGGGGCTCCCCCAGGAAGTCTCCCTAAGCTTGTACAAGCGCCTCCTCTGACCCTTGAGCTCCACAGTGATGGGGTTGGCCAAGCCCCTGCCTGGCAGAGGTCTGGTAGCCAGCATCGGGGCTGCCCTGCCCTCATTCTCCCACCCCGTGCAGGGACTGTCCTTGTGCCAGCACTTAGGCACAGAGAAGGGCTCCTCCATCTTGACTGCAGCTAGGCTGGGAGTCAGCAGGTGTCTTCAGCCTCTAAGACTCCTGGGTCTTCTCATTTTATGGCCATGGTCCCATGAGGAGCCCCTAGCCAGGGACACTGTACTGGAAATCAGTCCCTTTCTCAAGCCCCAGCTTTGCCACTTGCTTGTTGTATGAGCTTAGAAGTCGTGGCACCTCCCCAGCCTTGGTTTCCCTTTTGTGAGGCACAGGGGCTGTGCTGACCCTGCAGGCCCTGCCCCAGGTGAGCCTGGAGTGTCCTGGGAGATGCTCCGGAGCTGAAGGCCCTTCCCAGCCGCCAGCAGGGAGGGGTGATTAAGTGTTATTAATGTCTATTCTTAAAATTAAGTGGGTTGGAAAAGAATTGAGCCACAGATGCCAGCGCCTTATATAGAATACAAAAGCCAGAGAGACAAGGCTTGCCTGGCTTTTACAGGTACTGCAGGCTGGTGGGGGCAGATAGGACTCTATACCTATCTAGTCAGAGTCCCAGAGGCAGCCCCAGCCTCAGAATAGGAAATGGGCTTGTTTTAGGGGGCAAGGGACATGGTGTGACTTCGGGGTCCCAGGACTCATGGGAGAAGCACCGGGTCTCCAAGGTCCTGGACCAGCCCCTGTCCTTGACTGCAGCCTGTCTCCTGCCCCCTGCAGGCCCTGGCTACCTCAGCAGTGTCCCAGGTTTGGGAGGACAGCCCTGGCCTTTCCCAAGCCCAGCCCCACCCCAGCTAAACAGAAGGAAGCTCTGTGTTTTGCCTAATTCTCCCTCTGCTGCCCCTGGAGTCCTGTACTTCTTTCCAGGGCACCACAGCCTTGCCAGATGCACTGTGCTGGCCTTGCCAAGAGTTTGTCTGCACAGCTCAGTGCGTCTCCCGGGAGCCGTGTTCTGAGACAGGGTGACTGTTTCCCCTGCTCTTAGGAACAAGTCTCAAGATGCAGAGTCCAGCAGGGTGTTCTCCTCCTGGGGCCCACTGTGCAGAAGTGCCAATAAACCATGAGTTCAGAGTCTCTGTCTGCTAAGTCCTGCTTGCTTTTCTCTCTGTCTAGCCCCCTGGGATGTGCAGGGTGTATTTGGAAGCTGCTGAGAGGGGCTGTCTGCACATCTCCCAAAGTGAGCAGATGAATTCTGCGGAGAGTTCTGCCAGCTCCTGGTCTCTCGGGTCTACCCAGGCCAGGCTGGTTTTCATCCCCAAGGCCTCGAGCCCACCCCCACCAGTAGCAGGAGAGTGATGGGAGCAGAATTAGGCCTCTGGGACCTCAAGAACCTGCGGACACAGGAGCGCCTGGAGGCCCCTTATTTTAGCCAGGAGCCTGGACTGCCCCCGGCGCTTCCCTGCAGAGAATGGAGTCCCTGCCAGTAGTCACGTCTTCCTGATACTTCTCAGACATTCCAGCTCCAAAGCACTAGGGGTTTTATTTCTCCCCACTCCTGTCACCCCTGCTGCCCCCATACAGCAGCCTGCGTGGCATGCTTCTCATCCAAGGAAAATAGAACAAGTAGCCAGGTATGGGGGGGCGGGGGCTGTAGTCCCACCTACTTGGAAGGTGGAGACAGGAGGATCACTTGAGCTTGGGAGTTAGAGGCTACAGTGAGCTGTGATCCCACCACTGCACCCCAGCCTAGGTGACAGAGCAAAGACTGTCTCATAAAAGTCAAATGATTTTACCAAAACACTCAAGGCCATCAGCCAGCAGCAGAGGTGAGGCGGCACTAACTCCACGGTCAGGGTGGACTGGGCATGGCGATAGCGGCTGCAGAGTGCAGACCCCTGTAACAGTGTGGCCTGGTGGGCAGGCACACTATTGCTGGTGACGGGGCCTGAGCCTGGGGCTGCCTTTGGGGCCAGAAGGGACTGGCCCTGCAAAGCTGCCTGGACAGGCATCAGGAACCGGCCTCAGGACCACTACATCCAGTAGAGTTCAAGGGAGGCCCCTCCAGGGCCCACCTGCCTGCCTCACTTTGCACCATGCCTGTGACCCCAACTGTGAGCCCCAACTGACCTTGGGGTAAATTCAAAGCCTTGGCCCCAGCGCTGTGGCTGGTTCTTAGCAGTCAGGACGTGTGGGAGGGCTGGATCCCCAGACCCTGGTACAGAGCACATTCCCAGTGCACCTGAAACCGCCCTTCAAGCCCCACTTAGCACCTTCTGAAAGCCCTCAGCAGTCTGCATTCTGTCATTTCAAGTCCAGATGACCCTGAGAAGCAGCCGATGGTGGTGGGCGGGGGTGGAGCTCAGCTATCCAGTCCGTTAGTGCTGGTCAGCTGGTCAGCAGCCTGTTAGGAACTGGGCCTCACAGGAGAAGGTGAGCAGCAGGGAGCGAGCAAAGCCTCATCGGTGTTGACAGCTGCTCCGCAGCACTGGCACTGTCACCGAGCTCCATCCGTCACCTGTCAGCGCTGGCTTCCCGCAGGAGCAATAACCGCCCTGTAAACCTCACATGTGAGGGGCCCCTCTGGTGACAGTCAACTGCACAATGTGTTTGAATCATCCCGAAACCATCCACCCCCTTACCTCAGTCTGTGGAAAAATTGTCTTCCATGAAATGTGTGCCTAGTGCCAAAAAGGTTGGGGACCACTGCTTTAGTTGGCGTCAGCCTGGTGTTTGCCACGTTGTTCCAGGCACTGGGACAAGGGAGCCACCAGCCGGCTACCACGTCACCAAGGCGGGACTCGCTGTAACTCACAGGGGTGCAGTGCTCCTGGGCCCAGCTGCCCCTCTGGTCCTGCATGCCTCCATCTCTTCAAAACTCCCGTCTCGGCCTTTGGTTCCTTTTCCACATCACGACGGAAGAGAGCAAATGAGCTCGGGCCGCAAGGTGAGGCAGAACGCGTTAAAAACACCTCTGCACAGACCGCGGAGCCGCAGCCCCCAAACGCAGCCCTCAACGTCTCCCCAAAACATGGGCAACTTGGGTCAGCTGGCCCAGGACTGCCCAAAGCTGCATTTTCCCACTCATCCTTCTGGCTGCCGGCCCCTCTCTCTGCCTACCTTCTCCAAGCGCCTTCCAGCTACCCCGAGAGCTCTCGGGGTCCCTCTGGCTGCCTAAGACTATGTGTGCCCTCTGACCCTCCAGGACCAGGCGCCAGGAAGGCAGCGTCATGTGCCGGCCCTCCACAGAAGGGGCACCCTCAGAAAAGCCAGACCCCCCAGCTGGGATGCCCAGACTTGGTTCCCTACAGGGCCCCACCCCACCTCCTCACTGCTGATTCCCCTCCCTGCCCCAGGCTGTTCTGACTGTTCCCTAGTGAATCACGTAGGCGTCTGCATCTCAGCTCCACAGCCAGATAGATGGGGGCTCCATGCTCCTCCCCCTTCCCCCATTTTTCAGGGAGCTTGGAGCCTGGAGAGCACCCACTGGGTGGGATGGGACGGGCATGAGGGACAGAGGGTGCCTCAGGCAGGTGGGGGTGGAGGTGGTTTACCCACGGAATGAGGCCACCTTGATGGCCGGTGGGCAGGATGGAAGGGACTTGGGCCGGACCTCGGGGGTGAAGGAAAGGGGAGCACAAATCTCTAGCTAAGTCCAGCACAGACAGCTGAAGCCTCGAGTCGGCCTGGAGAAGGGGTGGGGAGCAGAGTTGGGGGCACCACCGATGGAGGCTTCACTATAAAGGCAGGCCCCAGGCCAGGGCTGTCCCAGAGCAGAGCCAGAAAACAGAAGCAGGAATCTGGGCTAAAAGGGGCACCTGTCAGGACATCCCAGGGTCCCCGCCTCCCCTTCTGGTCCTACAGACCCTTCCATTCTTGGCTGGCTCATGTGGGGCAGAGTCGGGCTCTGAACTGTCCAGGACAGGGCCTCAGCTGTGGCCTTTGGCACACGAAGCTGTCTTGGGCCTGCTTCCTGGGACTTCAACTGATAGGATTCTGGACATCTGGTCCTCCCAAGAAGTAGGTGCAGCCCCCACCTGGGAGCCAGGCCTGAGGATTTGTCCAGCTCCCACAGAGGGTCCTAGACGGGTGTCAGCTCAGGGAGGAGTACAGGGGCCCAAGGTGTCCCCACAGCACCTCCCTTGGACACTATCCCAGCCAGTCATCCTTGACCAGACCTCTTCCTCACTCAGCTTCCAGGCCCACCTGGCTCACAGCGCCCACCCCAGGCCCTGCTCCCTGCCTTCCCCAGACCTTATCTGCAAAGAGAGATCCACTTCTAGTAAGGGCGGTGGGGTTTTGGTGGCCTCTGTCCAAACTCACTTTTACGACCGCCATGGGCAGCACAGCACAACCTGGTTATTTCCAAGCATCGTCTAGACAATCGCTGACACATGGACATTTCTAGTTGAAATATGAAATGACTATAGAGACTTTAAAGAGTATAAAGAGTGATGAAAATGAGTCCCACCTTTCTTACATTACGGAAGTCATCTAACAACGAGACAAGACTTGGAAAAGAGAGAAGAAAAACAAGATGTGATTTCAAGCGTAGAACGAACTAATCAAGCAAGTGTTGGAAAATGGAGTTTAAAAACAAACCCTCTGAAATGGAAGGCACCTTTGTGCCCAGAGAGTCTAAAACAAGACAGAGAAGTTGCTGAAGATGAAAAAGATTGAGGGTAGGAGCTATCCCAGAGTCAGAACTGCGTGCACAGATTTCATTGGCAAGAACAGGCTAGAATTTGGTGCATTTAATGTCCTCCCTAGACGATAACTTGACCATTTGCACCACTGTGTTCCCCATGAATTAAGAAGCCTCACTTTACCAAGCTGTTTCTCAGGAGCTGCCACTGACGTCCGGGAAGGCTGGGTCCCATGGGGAGCAGTCCCATTTCATGAGCCCACAAGCCACTGGCTGTAGCCCCTCTGGGGCCTCAGGCTCAGCCAAGGGAACACGCAGTGCACAGAGCCCTCCCACGAGTCGCTCTATCCCTGCTCCCAACAGTCTTCCAGCCTGCTGGGTGCTCCCATTTATTTTAGAGATAAGGTCTTGCTCTGTCACTCAGGCTAGAGTGCCTGGTACCTGACCGGGTTCTTCTATTTTTAAAATAAGAAGTATTGGCCGTGCTTGGTAGCTCATACCTATAGTACCAGCACTTAGGGAGGCTGAGACAGAAGGATCACTTGAGCCCAGGAGTTCAAGGTCATGTGATAGGGAGCTACGATGGTGCCACTGCACTCCAGCCTGGGTGATGGAGCAAGATTCCGTCTTTTAAAAAAAAAAAAAGAATGAAGTCTTCAACATCAATACCTAGACAATTGGCATCATTGATCAGCTCTAAAGCCTAACAGTGAGTCAGCCTTGCCAGGTGCCCATAATACTGACGCTCTTTCAAGAGTCCAACCTGTGGTGTCCCCAGTCCTCACCCCATCACCAGTATCCTAAATCAACTTTCCACAGCATTTCTTTCTTTTTTTTTTTGTAGAGACAGAGTCTCATTTTATCGCCCTCGGTAGAGTGCCGTGGCGTCACACAGCTCACAGCAACCTCCAACTCCTGGGCTTAGGCGAGTCCCTTACCTCAGCCTCCCGAGTAGCTGGGACTACGGGTGCCCGCCACCACACCCGGCTATTTGTTTGTTGCAGTTTGTCCGGGGCGGGGTTTGAACCCGCCACCCTCAGTAGATGGGGCCAGCGCCCTGCCCACTGAGCCACAGGCACCGCCCCCCACAGCATTTCTTTATAGATTTCCCACTATGCGTATGTTGCTACACACTGCTATTTAGTTTTGCTTGTCTTTCATCTTCCTGAAAATGGCATTTTACTATATGTATTCTTATACTTTGTGTTTTCGTCAACCAGCATATGCTTCCCGGATTCATCGGCATGGAGTGGGCTCCAGCTCTTCACAGAGGCAGCTCTGTTACAAACGTTCTCGGTCGCTCTGCCGGCCCCCGTGTACCAGAGCTTCTCCAGGGTATACGGCAAGAAGTGAAACCGCTGGCCAGGGCTGGCTACGTCATTTGTAAATCAAAATTAAATCATTTATATTTAAAACTCAAATTAGGCCAGGTGTGATGGCTCACACCTGTAATCCCAGAACTCCGGGAGGCCAAGGTGGGTGGATTGCTTGAGCTCAGGAGTTCGAGACCAGCCTGAGCCAGAGAGACCCCGTCTCTACAAATAAATAAATAAATAAAGGCAGTGCTTGTGGCTCAGTGGGTAGGGCACCAGCCATATACACCAAGGCTGGCGATTCAAACCCGGCCCAGGCCAGCTAAAACAACAATGACAACTGCAACAACAATAACAACAACAAAAAAAATAGCTGGGTGTTGTGGCAGGTGCCTGTAATCCCAGCTGCTTGGGAGGCTGAGGCAAGAGAACCACTTAAGCCCAAGAGTTTGAGGTTGCTGTGAGCTGTGATGCCTGGGCACTCTACCCAGGGGTGACAGCTTGAGACTCTGTCTCAAAATAAATAAATAAATAAATAAAAATTAAAAAAATAAAAGAATAACTAGCTAGGTGTGGCGGCAGGCACCTATAGTCCCAGCTACTCTGGAGGCTGAGGCAAGAGGATCAGTCAAACCTAGGAGGTTGAGGTTGCTGTGGGCTGTGACACCGCACCGCTCTATCCAGGACAATTGATTGAGACTTTGTCCAAAAAAACCCTCAAATTAATTCAAATTAAAAATTAAATGAATTGAAATGTAATTTAAAGCTAAAATTAATTTAATTAGTTTGCAGATTAAAATCCAGGCCCTTTGCTAAGTTTGTAGGGGTTTTAGGACAGCAGCGGCAGCAGCCGCAGAGCATTAAAGCGAGGACAGGCCTGTGGGACACGGCAGAGGTTTGTGGCCAGGAAGCCACGGAGCTGAGTCTTCACGCCCAGCCATTACCCTGTGATGTCACGCACAGGGTGACCACAGCTCCGCATCTTCCGCGCCACATGGTACCATTGGACTTCTTGATTGTTTGCCAATGTCCTGAGTGTAAGTCGGCATCTCACTGTGGTTTCCATTGGCATCTCCTTGGTCACCCCAGAGACTGAGCAACTTGGGTGCGTGCTGACGTGGGGCACCTTTTAGTTTTTAAGACCAGGGGTCAGAGTTGTCTTTAGGTCTGTTCTTGCCCGTAAAAAGCCACGTAGGCTTGAGACATTTTCTCCACTCCCGCTGCTTAGCCTCCCTCATCCGAGCACTGAGGAGATGCTGTTTTGGGGTTCTTTGCACCTCGGCCCACCATCAGGTCATGACCCCTTCGGTCAGGGGCTGTTTTCTCTTCATCTTTGTGTGGTATCTTTAGTGCAGGGCCTGCCCCGAGAAGACACCCACGTGGGTTCTGTTGGGCCCACCCCACCTTATTGACAGAGAAAAGACATGGGGCCCAGAGAGAGGCAAGATCTCCAAGGACCCAAGGTGGGGCCTGTGGAACGTACCTGAGAACTTCAGAACTGGAGTGAAAACAGCCACTGCTTCCACCTCTGATTCGCTGTCATCATCTCCATTCACAGATGAGCGGAAAGTCCCCTGCCCAAGGTCGCAGAAGGTGGCAGGGCTCAGCTTTGAGCCAGGTCCTTGCTTTCCTGTCCCGCCCATGGGCCATGGGACTACTGACACGGGTTTGCAGGGACAAGAGAAAAGAGCCCATCGAGCTAGAGCTCTGGCTAGGGGGTCCACACATGCCTTCCCCCTTTCTTATTCTTTCTTTTTTTTTTTTTTTGAGACAGAGTCTCAAGCTGTCACCCTGGGTAGAGTGCCGTGGTGTCACAGCTCACAGTAACCTCAAACTCTTGGGCTTAAGTGACTCTCTTGCTTCAGCCTCCCAAGTAGCTGGGACGACAGGCACCCACCACAAC
>CAUYRH010036668.1:0-45414 GCA_963574655.1 Perodicticus potto | reverse complement strand
GGTAGAGTGCCGTGGTGTCACACAGCTCACAGCAACCTCCAACTCCTGGGCTTAGGCGATTCTCTTGCCTCAGCCTCCCGAGTAGCTGGGACTACAGGCGCCCACCACAACGCCCGGCTATTTTTCTGTTTTGCAGTTCGGCTGAGGCCGGGTTTGAACCCGCCACCTTTGGTATATGGGGCCGGCTCCTACTCGATGAGCCACAGGTACCGCCCGGGAGAGAAGATTTTTTTTAAAAAAGAAAAATGTGGTACAAACACATGGCCAAATCTATTGCCTAATTAGTGACATGTTTAAATAAAAATCTGTGTACTCCTTTAGAATAAGAATAAAAAAAATATTCAGCAACATAATCACTTTTAAATAATTTTAAAAAATCAAGGACAATTTCAGAAATTAGAGAATCTAGGCACATGTTATTTTATAAGATTTATTAGCAATCTTGCTGACAGTTTGAAGTATGGTAGAAGGGAACTATATAGTTACCACCAAGTGTCATCAGAAGGTAGCAAAGCAGAGCAGAGTACAGAACAGGAGGTAAACGGAAGCACCTGTGAGGATGCTAATTACTTGGTAGAGCTGAGAGCCCCATTCGGACATACCCACCCCTGAGCTCCAAATCCTTTTCTAATTCCATCTGGCTCTCAAAACTTTCATATGTGAAGTTATATGGATCAGTTATTTTTAAGCAAATTGTCACTCAACAGATGAGTCAGAAAAGAAATACAAATGACCAGGTAAGGCTATGCAATAATTATGTAGGTCCTTAAGGTAGGTGCATCAATCCTTCTCAGAAAATACATATTTAAATTAATGAACATGACGAGCAGGTGGTTCGTTAGTCAAAACTGAGCAAAATATTACGGGCTCATTGATAACTCTCGATCCATGGCATAGTCAGTATTAATATCTTTGTAATAATGAAGAATTAATGAAAGCCATTTTGAAGATTGAGCTATCCCAGAGAAACTGGGACATAACTTTAACATACAGGTCAATAAACAGCAAAATAAAAGGGAGCGATTACGATACTGCTAAGGAGATCGATGTGGAGAATGAGAAAGTGAAAATTCTCACACTTTGATGAGGAAGGAGTGGCGAAAAATAAATTTGAAGTACACATGATGGGTATTTGACATTTTTCATTAGGCTAACAAGCAGTCTCTTTTGAGTGAATTTTCTTTTCCATTATTTATGTAGGGCTCCCACTACCAGCACACTGCTCTCCTGATGGAAACCGTTTATGTTCTCAGTGAACAACATGCTAAGTACTCAGGTGATGAATTACCTTCCTGACAGGAAAGAAAGGGGGACACAGGTGATCGATGTAGTGGGCCATCGGGGGGCAAAGTTACAATCTTCACTTAAAAAGTGTTGGAAATAAAATCATAATTTCCTCAAACCATTCTTTACAACGAAAACTGAGAACCTTATGAAAATTATATGTTAAGGGAGACAGCATGATTTTATACAAAAGCTGTGGTCTCAAAAAATGTCTTACAGAAACACACATGGAAGCAGGGTCTTTCCTAATAAAACAGAAGAATACATAACAAATTATATTGAAGAGGCTTTTTAAGATACTGGTACTTGAGGAAATCTGAGTATTCATAGAAAACACTTCATAATAATCAGTCTATTTTCTTTAGGGTTTACTTTCTGCTTGGGACACAATTTGTAAATTTACTCCCATTTTTCTCTCACCTGTGTAAAGCAGGGTTCTTGTCTGGGCCTTGGGTTAAATGCTATTTAGTGGGACAATTACCTGAGCCCCTACACGTGGTTAAATTACCATATTTCATACACAACTTGCATCATATCATTTTTCTTTTTACCACTGAATAACAATTTACAGAATTCTATGTATTGTTTATTGGCAGCGTCTCCTCATTGACCTTTAATAACTATGACAGCAGAGAGGGCGTGTGGGTCTGACCTCATGTGTACCATGCCAGACACACATTACTTTTTAATGTAATGTTCTTTCTAATTTAATGAATAAATATCTGACTGCACATTTTAAAATTTTATAAGTAAAATCATGAGGCTAGGTGAAGTGGCTCATACCCGTAATCCTAACACCCTGGGAGACTTAGGTAGGAGGATTGCTTGAGGCCAGGAGTGGGAGACCAGCCTGAGCAAAGTGAGACCCTGACGCTGAAAAAACTAGAAAAAATAACCAGGTTTGGTTACAGTCACTGCAGTCCCAGCTAATGGGAGGCTGAGGCAGAAGGATCACCCGAGCCTAGGAGTTAGGAATTGCACAGTGAAGCATGATGACGCCACTGCACTCTAGCCTCTAGCCAGGAACACAGAGTAAGATCCTGTCTCAAAAAATAAAACAAAATTAGAGATCAAACAAAATAAAATTATGGGTCAGCTCCTAAAATGGCTAAACATGGAATGAAGAAGAAGTGTGAAAAGGATAAACTTAAAAATTGTTATTTAGAAACTTAAAGCATTATTATGGCTTTTCATGCTACTTTATTAATAGTTAGATTTTTATTAAGACAATAAAAATAATCATGAAAATTAACTTGATTCAACATGAGAAAATAATATGAGATAACATTCTAACTGGAGTGAAAGGTCAGAAACTGCAAGGATTTATTTAAACTTACTTATAGAGTTTTCTTAAAAGCATATATAATTTTTACTAGGGTGGCTGAGGCAAGAGAATCGCCTAAGCCCAGGAGTTGGAGCTCGCTGTGAGCGGTGTGACACCACGGCCTTCTATTGAGGGTGATAAAGTGAGACTGTGTCTCTACAAAAAACAAAGCATATATAATTTTTTAAGCATGAAATTACTTTTGTATCTATTTCTATAGTATTAATTTTACTACTAATAAAATGCTGTTTCAAGAATAATACGTTAAACTCTGCATTAATTGATGTATTTCCTTTTTTGACATCCTATAGATTTAAGAAGTATATGAATTGAATTATTTAGTTTTTTCTAAAGCGAATACAATAATATGACATATTTTTATTTCAATACGTTGTTAAGGAGGAAAAAGCTATTTCCTGATATTTCCAGTGCTGATTCATTCTTTAAATACATGTTAATTTAATTTGGTTAGTTCCTTGATCAATCCATTTATTCCTCCATTAATTACTGAATGTCAACTATATGCCACATGCTGTGTTGTACACTAAGAATTCATAGCAGATACTGTTTAGCTGAAGTTGCATTGATGATTGTAAGACCCTCCTTAACAAAACTTATATGTTCAAGCCTAAATGATGAAAAGGAGAAATCATGCACAATGTCTTATACCATGGTTAGAAATGTTGGTAGTTGCCTGAATTGAATATGGCAATAATATAAATCAACATAATTTTATTTTTGATTTTTAAATATGTGTTTGAGAAAAATAAAGTTTAAGGGGAAAAAACAGCTGTTGGAAAGCCCTTGAAGTTGCATGAGCAAGATGTAATGCTAAGTGGAGCACGATGGTGTGAGAGCAGAACACCACTTAAAGTGTTTCGGAGTGATCTGTAGATAAAGTAGGAGGTAATGGCAGTGGAAGTTCATTTACTCGGTATTTTTTATAAACCACTTACAAAAATACAAGGTGCTCTTCTTGTCTTTAGGATAACATGAAAGAAGAAGAGAATGTCTGCCCTTGGTGAGATTGTATTCTATTAGGAAAAACAAATAAATAAACGTATGCATAACTGGATAATACACGGTCACATGTTTATAACGTCTATGAAGAAAATTATGCAAGGAATTAAAGGGGGTATGATAGAGAATAAAGACTGACTGAATATTTTAAATATTTATAGTTAGAGGCGGCATCCCTCAGAGGAAAATAATTTGAGGAATTTGTAATATATTTTGGGGTAAGAGGATTGAATGTTTTGGGGAGAGGGAAATTGTAGACTCAGTAAAAATTACCAGGTTTCTGGCATAGTAGATGCATGGCGTTATAGCACTGGAGGGAAATTGGGGAGCAGTATGTGTGGGGAAATGCTTGTTGGCTTGTTTTTCCATTTGCTTGTTTGAGTAATCTAATAAAAAGAGAAGTTCAGTCAGTAGTTTGGTGAATTTGTAAAATGCACATAAACATTTGAAAACAGTATATTATAGAAGTTAAATACATGTCTGTAGCTGAGAGAGGCTACGATTGAGGATACATATTTGCAAGTTATGAGCTTGTACTTATATTTAAAACTATGATAAATAAAGTGTACTGACAGATTATAGATACCCAAGAAAGTCTCAGACAACACAAAAAATAGTAACCGTTGACCAGTGTCTGTATGTTTAGTTTCCACCATGGTCGTTTCAGGATAGTTAGATGTCTTAAACAGCATCTCAGTGTACCTAACCCTGGAAGTAATAAAGCATCATTTCTTTCAGACTCATTTGCCAAAGAAGGTACAAACCTGTCTTCCATGCAGTGGGGGATGCATAGATTTTAGCTCTTAATGGTGAAGAGTGGGGTACTTGAAGAAGTTTGTAGCTTCTGACGTTGCCTTTTCCTAGTAGGCCAATGGATACAGAAACTGTCCTATGTTTACAATGCAGATGTACTCAAAGGACAATGAAAGTAAATAAACTACAGCTAAACATATTTTCGTGGATGAATCTTACAATGCAACATAATAACATAATGTTGAGTGATAGATACGAAACACAGATGATTGTTATAGTATGATTTGATTCATACTAATTTCAAAAGCTAAGAAAACTAAACGACATAGTATTTAATCATGTAAACAGTTAAAATAAAATTTAGGATAATGGCCATTTTAGAAGCAAGAATATGAGAATAATAAAAGACACACACACAGGTGCTTCTGAAGTGCTAATGTTCAGCTTGCTTTTGTGAGCACCAATATTTCTTTTATTGTCCCTGATTGTGTACTTTTAGATACTTGAGAATGTATGCTATGTTTCAAAGAAAAGACAGAGACAGAGAAGAAGAAAAAATGAAGAACTCTTAGAAAAACTCTTGATAAATTCTATTTTGAAGAGGAATGGAAAGGAAGTCTAGTTTTTAGAAGAGGAAGAGTAACTTGAGATTTGGTGTTTATTTGTGAAATAAAAAAGCAAGAGAATGTTATAGAAGATAGGGAGGGGGAAGGTTATAAGGAAAGAGAGATTTTTCCAAAGAAAATGAGGAAAGGAATCAGAGGGCAAGGAGAGGGTCTTGTTAGGCCCGGTGGGATGTTCCTGGTCCCCGATTCCCAGTATCAAAAAGAACACGGCTTTACACCAGGCATTCTTCTATGTGAAGGACAGCAAGCAAAGAAAAACAGGCCCCATGTGTACTCAGCACCAAATTGAAACTAGTCGATTAACACTCATGTGCACAGAAGTAAAACTGAGCGGAAATCAAGTGGGGGGGGACGGTGGCGAAGGGCAAGTTCACGGTCACTGAAGGACACACTTAGAGCCTTGGCTTGGAATCTACAAAAGCCAAGTATGTAACCAAAACGTGTGTGCCCGTGTAATTCATGAAATAAACAACACAAACGACAACAAAAATGAGTACTGGTACTGAGTGGAGCCAATGATGGAGCGATCACAGATGAAGAGCAATCTCACACAGAGAAAAGAAAGTTATAGGAAGTGAAAATGAAGGAGGCCATGAGTGAAAACGCGTCCAGAGATAAACTGGTCTGTCCGAAGTCCGAGCACATGCGCGCTGCCCTTCCCGCGCTTACTTGTTTGTCCCGCCTCCCTCCTATCAGGGTTGGTCGTGTGTTTCCCGCTCTGGGGGTGATTGACAGGTTGGGGTTATAAACAGATTACAAAACAGATGACAGTTTCTGGTGGATTTCATAACAGTTTCCTTTTCTGTTCATGTGTTTTCCCCAGAATCTTTCAAGAAAGATCCATCAGGGCTATGTTAATTACATGATAATGAGCTCTAAGTCAGATAAAGGTCACTAGGAATTCCTTACTATGCATGTTCCCACTAGGGAACAGTTCCCATCTGCAATTTGGTTCCTAGCTACAATTCAGTCTCTGCTTTCTACCCTTAGTCCCTTCCTTGCCATCTGTTTACCCTGCAGCTGACCTAATAGACTAGCATTTGATAGGAGGAGAAAGACAATCTGGAGTCAGATGCAGGTAGGTGTCTAAAGTCAGTATGGAAGATTATAGGGAGAATCGCTTTTCTATAAATAGTAATATTATTCTATCATATGCTTTTAAAATTACTCAGGATGCCATTTTTTTTTAATGCAAAGAGAAACAAAACTGTTTGTGACCAGAATGTAACAGGCCCCCGAGACATTCTGCATTCTTCTTGTAGGAAAATTTAGATGAGAATCTATGTTTTAGTCAAAATAACACCTGTCACTGAAAATACTAGAATATGGAGATTTTTTGTAACAATTTGATTGCTAATGACAATAAGCTAAGATATCCTTCAAATGTTTTCCCTATTTAGTGATAATTCTGCCAAAATGACCAATGGCTATGTTACTCTGGATATTCCTTAATGAACACTGTCAAATTTTCTGAATCTCACTGACATAAATTTTAGGGCGAAATAGTTTCTAATTTTACCTCTGAAATAGTTTCTGATTTTACCTCCGAAAATAGGTATCACTATTTGATTTAAAATATCTTCTCCTTGCACAGTCTAGTACAGATTTTTAAATGTGGTTAGGACTTGAAGTAGATAATATTGTTCTCAGTACACTTATATTGACAAATTCATAACTCATTTTAAAATGCCCTGAGTCAAGTATATGAATACAGAAAGAGCTCACTAATGCAACCTCTACTGTCACCATCCCTGCTGCTCCACTTCTCACTGGGTCTATTTTATACTCTCTATTTTTATCAAATGGAAATGAACTAGATTAAATAGATTTATCAATCTAAAGAACACCTAGTAGTCATGAGTAGCAATGTTTTCATTTTCTAGCTTACATTTAAAACACAAATGGAGTAAAGTATTGGATAAACATGTAAAAAGTGCTCCCTATTTTGTGCGATGGCTTTAAAAGCTTTTTGAAAATAAATATTAATATTGTGTAAGCAATTCCACACACTGGAGTACAATTTATATTTAGGAACTTTAGGGAATCAATTCATAGAAGCAGAAGAATAGCGAGTAAAGTGGAAAGCTAAATAAATTATACACAAATAGTAGAGAAGCCACTGAAGATGTGAAATCACATTGCTATTCAGATTTAAAGCTTTCTTTACCAGCACATATAAGTCACATCGCACCTCTAATAGCCTGACTGTACACCAGAGTCACTTTAGGCCATCTATGCTCTGACGCTGTGAAATTTGTATAAAACTATTTAAGACTTAAGGTGCATAAAAAACACCTTAAGTTCAAGTCAAGGAGATAGTCAAAGAAATTGATCAAATATGTAATTTCCCAGGCTATTCTCACTGCCAGTGGCAACTAGAGGGTTATCAATGTAAATCAAAATACTTACAAGCTGGATGTCCAACCCTGTGGGCAGTCATACAGCACTGCCATCAAGTCCCATTTCAATCTTCCTTTGAAGGAAATGATTGATTGATTGTTCACAGCTCCTGTGGCTCTGTGCCGCCCAAGACCCTTCTCTGCTCTTCACACTCCATGCTGAGTCTGCGCCATTGACTTTATGCCAGCCATTTTGCTGCCAGGACACAGAATGACATTTAATGATCTTTCAACATGACAATGTCACATTCATCACTCTTTATCACTTGTGACAGACCTAAATTCAAATGCAAACATGCAATGGAGACTGACTTCAATCTAAACTCTGATACACTTTTGAATGGGCGCCTACCAACACAAGCTGGTGAGACACATAGAAGAGAACACAACCTGTTGCAAGTAAGTAATTAAAAAGACCATCCAAAAAAAACAAGGATATTCTGATTTTATGAGGAAATTGTTCTTGTAAAAGGCTTCGAGGTGGAAATTATATTTTCTTAAGTGTCATATAAGTTAATGTCAGATAGCTATGTCAACTTGGAGAAGATAATTTGCTTCTACTATACTATCCTGCTTTATAAAACAAATACAATATATTCACATTTGCTGTTTATAGAGGACTTGAGGGGAGAGAGTTACAACACTCATTTTGAAAAAAATAAAAGTCAATGTAAATTTACACAAAATTGTTCTGAACATTTTCTTCCATGGAATCATCTTAGCTTGCTGAAGGTATAGTTCTACAGTATTGTTTGTTTCCTAAGCCAAACATCTTCCTTACACCTGTAGTCTCCCAGTAGGACAGTCACACGCCTACATATTTTTTTGGTAGAATTTCACTGAAGATTGGAGTATCAGAATATTCAAGATGTATTCCAATATTGTTTAATAAGTAGCTGTCAAAATGTATATCAATAAAGATAAGAAATTTATACAGGTATTCTGGTTTTTAGAACCCCCCCTACCAATCTCAACTTCTTAGTAATACAAGTAAGTAATATTAATATTAATATTATGCAAGCGATACTTAAATTCCTGCTTAGAAACTAATAGATTCTTTGTTGAAAACTTTTAAATTGGAAAAAAAAAAAAACATTGCCATTAAACCAGTAATTTGCTTGCTTTTTAGTTAAACCCAAAACAGAAAAAATAAACACTTCAAAATATAACATTGATAATAACTAAAATTCATGAGATTGGGGTTAAACTGTGCACTTCTTTGTACACTGAGCTTGATGTTTGATACATGATTGTAGGATCAAATAGATGTATTATAAGCTTTGTCATTTTCACAAGGAAGGAAGGCCAGATTTTTATATTTCACAATGAGAAGAAAACTCCTTTGCTGTTAAACTGTGAACTCACTATATTATTTCTCTAAAATAAGTTCTTCTTTGATCTAATCTCCCATTACTCCAAACCTAAGGCAATTTTTACATTCTGCCAAACATTTTAATGACTAGACTGCATGTCCAATATTTTGCTGTCAAATGAATTGAGAATGGTAAACTTTGTCATGAATGCAAGATAAGCCTTACCAACATTTACCGTATCATAAGTGCTCAGTAAACATTTTGGCAAAATCAGTGTCTTAAAGGCATTAGTCTCAAGAACACCACAATATTTGTGGCACGTTGCTTTTCCTAGAATGGATTGTGTGGTACTCCACTAAGCTCCCCCAGGAGCAAATGCACCTGTCCTTTATCCTGTTAGTATGACCAGTTAACAACTCACAGCTGCTTCCTTCTCCAGAGGATTATCTTCAGCCAAAGGGACCCCCATCACTCAGGGGTCCACTCCCACTTTCACACCACCTGGGAAAGACTGGATGCAAGGTCAGACTAATGTAGATCAATTTCTGTCTGGAGATTGCCTTTGAGATCACACTGACACCCGCAGAAACTACATCTTGCTTGCGCTTTCTTTCTATTCTACACGAACTGTGCACTGTGGCCCATTTCTCCTGAGAGATTCCCCTAATAAAGCACTTGAACAGAAATTTCCATTTTACAGTCTACTTCTAGGGAACATGACCTAAGGCAGTGGGTGCTATGAGTGACCCTGGAAAGCAGACTTGAGGACAAGCCCATGGTTCTGGATCACTTACTAGTAGACAAATGCAAAGAATATCCCATCCCTATAATAAACGAGGTGGGAGGAGCCCCTGGGCCCACAGAAGTAGCATTTCTGAGACTTTCACTTGTTTCAATCGGAATGGGACACAGGTGTCCATCTCAGGAATTTGAGAAGTTGGGAAGAAAGAGCCTCTATTAAACTCAGTGTCTCTAGCAGCCAGATTGATGGACGGCCAGAATGGTCTCTTGATAATTAACCAAAAAAAAAATTTAAATGAAGATGCTGAAGGCAACACTGCTTGTCTTCTAGACTCTGGTTGGGGATCTCGGTGAAGAGATCTTATCCCCAAAAGGAAGTACCCTGTGACACCAGACAGAGCTAGTAAACTTTGGATGGTCCTATGCTGTTCAAAAATCCTGTGGCTGTTTTGGGAGGTAACCAAAGCAGAGTACTAAATTCTTTTGTGAGCTATTGGACACAGTGAACATAAGAGGGTCAGATAATAACTGAAGTTTTAACCCTGGTCTGTCTCCACAGTGCTCATGGACCCACCCAGCAGTCATCCGTCCAGATCCCACATGTACAATTTAAATGGACATTGTTTTTGTTTGTTTTTTAACCCTCAACAGGGTAAGAGTTATCATAGCAGGAAAATTGATGCAGAAGTGCCTAAAAGTGCTCCTTCTGAAGTGGAAAAATAGTAAATACAAAGCAGAATTACATCCCAAGAGAAATCCACATGTTGGTGCCATATTCAAAGATGTAAAGGATGCATGTAATTTGTAACTTTAGCCCCTGCAGAAATGGATAGGCCTTGCCAGATTGTACAGGAATGGTGCAAACTAATGACACTGCAGCCAAGTTATGTGACTCTCAATGTGGCTCTGTGAAATGGAAAATCTTTCCACAATCAAAGCATAATAAATGTTTAAAGAAAGAACACATCAGGTGCTGTCTGTGGCTCTAAGGAGTGGGGCGTCAGCCCCATATACCGGAGGTCATGGGTTCAAACCCAGCCCTGGCCAAAAACTGCAAAAAAAGAAGGAAAGAAAGAAGGAAAGAAGAAAGGAAGGGAGGAAGGGAGAGAGGGAGGAAGGAAGGGAGGAAGGAGGGAGGGAGGGAGGGAGGGAGGAACTCGCTCACCATGAGGAGACCCACAATTCAAGAAATGTAGAAGTCTTTCAAGAAGAGGAAAATGATATCACAGGGAATATGGTTCTAAAAGCATCAGAGAGGATATCATGGATGGATATATATTTTTCTTTGTTGACATATATCTTTAAAGATAATTTGTAGTTAAAAATTAACCTGAGAAGGTAGGTTTGCTGTTATTGGGGGCAGGAAGAAACACGTTGGTACTCCAGTGTTCCCTTAGACTTCATAACTCCAAATTGGAATGTACAACCACAATAACCTGTACATCTGTGCTCAGGTTTCTTATAGGATTGATAATTAATTGAATACTTCCAACTAAACAATTCAACTGCTACTGAAAAATAGGCCTCAAACCAGAGTACTTAAAACAGTCTAAGTGGAATCAGCTCTTAGCATTCAAGAAATTATCAGAATTGCTTAAAGACAAAAAGTGTATTTTAACAGAAATGTACATCTACCTTTATTTGTGTTCTAAAACCTAAAACCCTCTAAATTCATCGTTAGGGCTAATGCATGAAAAGTTTTGGCCAGTTGATGATCTTATAATTTTGTACCAAAATGTGATGATCCTAGGACTTACTGAATAAGCTAATATAACATTGATAAATATTGTTTTATGATACTAGTAAATAGTCTCAGAAAGTCAGCATATATCTTCGTATAATTCTTCTTAAGGGACAGAACTTAATGTTCTCTGAAGCAATGCATTATATTAACAGCAAGAACATAAAACTTAGCATACAAATCCAATAATATAGATTTGCCCAAGGACCTGTGCTGTGAAAAGTAATTGAAAATATTGTCAATTCTCTCACTTTCACGAGACATGGCGTTTCAGAACAACCTCCAATATTTTCACAGTTGCTGATTCATTTTTTATTCCATTCATTTAATGTGAGAATTTGGCAATACAGTGTTTTTGATTGTTTGTTTTCCATTACAGATTCACTTTTTATTTGAATCAGTCACTTTCCTTAATTAGTATGCTTGTAAATTTTTTAAAAAGTCATTTATCTAATCATCCACATGCCAGAACATCATTGAGTACTGTAGAACCAATATGAAGTATTTTTATAGTCTCCATTCAAAATTTTAGTCAAATGAGTTTGAATACTGGATTCACCACACATGCTGGGCAAAGGTACAAATTGTTAGAATCAATCGGGTGCTTATCAAGACATGTTCGACTTTCCTGTAACCTGAACCATTACGATTTTATAAAAGCTTTATAACCACACACTAAAATATGTAATAATTTTTGTCTTCCAATTTAAGAGATAAAGATGGTAGACGTAAAATATCAGTTATACTAGTCCTTTAACTATTTTAGAGTAGCAAGAATGGAATCTTTTTTATACTTGCATTAAGCACCGCTTGACTCTGGCTTGTCAGTCATAATTACAGTCAATCTAATGATTTTCGCCCATATTCCTCACTTAAACTAATGATAAAAAAAAATTCTAGGCTACTTCTCCTTTTGCTTAGTTGGGGGATACAAATAGTATAAAATAATATTGAAGTTTAAAGCTACATATTCAATCCATCAGAAGGCCAGAGTTTAATTTGGAAGAAGAATATCTAAACACGTTTAAGTTTGACAAATTATACATGACAGTTATATGAAAAGTAATGGGCATTAGAGTAAGAGTGCAAATTCTACGTGGAAGGATCCATGAAATAATTTAGGGAGGAAATATGAATTACTTTGGTCTTGTTTGCATTTACTCCCAGGGGTAGAATAATGTCATTATATATTACTTGCTTCATCTGTAGAATGGGCAAATCTACTTGTTCCTAACTAGATCTTCCTTGATTTCCTGAAGTAGCATTTTTTTCATACAACTCTTCCTTATCATGGTCTCTGCCGAACAACTGTATTATCTTTTCCAAACCTAAACGAGATGATGTCATTCCTCTACCTAAATATTGGTGGCTTCTTATTGAATTTAGGCATAAGCTCAAACAATTTTTATTTCTTACAAGACCTACCAAAGTCCACCCACCCCATTCTCCAATCTCATTCATGCTGTTACCCACAGTGCCTCAGTATGCCTCAGCTATTCGGAACATTTCAGAGGTACTTGAACACACCAACTCTTGTGTTTAATAATATTTTCTTTCCTTTTTGCCTGGGCTAAATTTCTTCCAAATGTTTGTATGGATGATTCTTTCTCAACATTTGAGTCTGTCCAATTGTACCCCACCTGCTCAACTTATAACACCTTTTTCTGTTTCTCTCTCTCTACATTTCCCTATTCTATAACACTTGTAACTACTTTAACTAATGTTATTCATTTATCTATATTGATATTGTAGATATTGCCTTATGCATATAATATTTTGTTAGCACCATATCATTAGAATTTCAAGCCATGGCCAGAGTGTAATAGAGACCCAGTAAGTATTTTTGAATGACTGTTGCCATCTTTGAAGTCTGAGTAATCATTGAAAAAAAAGAAGGAATAGCCATACAAATACATGAACTATAAAACATCCACATCCACAGAATAATAAATGCTTCATTCTGGTCAATAAAAAACACAGTGAAATTGGGGGACTTGAAGTGACTTAAAGATTAATCATTTGTTATAGATATTTTCCACATCGGAATTGTGATATTGGTACACATCATCGGAAGATGCAAAATGTATCATAAATTTATCTCTATGCTTTAGTAGATGCTATTGTGAGCTGCATCATGCCCCCTAAAGATATACACAGCCTAATCCCCAGGACTTATGGACATGTTACCTTGCATAGCACATTGAAGTTTGGAGACAGGATTAAGTTAAGGACCATGAGATTCACAGATGACCCTAGATTCTTCCTGTGGGCCCAGTGAAATTACAGGGTTCTGTATAAAATGAAGATGGTAGAGCAAAGCTAGAGAAGGTAAGGTGACAGTGAAAGCAGAGAGAAAGCTGGGTGTCACCCGTGACTCAGTGGATAGGGCGCCGGCCCCATATACCAAGGGAGGCGGATTCAAACGCAGTCCTGACCAAATTGCAACAAAAAGCCGCAAAAAATAGCCAGGCATTGTGGCAAGTGCCTGTCGTCCCAGCTACTTGGGAGGCTAAGGCAAGAGAATCGCCTAAACTCCGGACTTGGAGGTTGCTGTGAGCTGTGTGATGCCACGGCACTCTACTGGGGACAATAGAGTGAGACTCTTGTGTTTACAAAAAAGAAGAAGAAGAAGAAAGAAAGAAAGCAGAGAAAAAGAAGAGATCAAATAGCTCTGTGGACAGAGGAGAAGCCACAAAGTTGAGATAATCAGACAGACTATAGAAGCTGAAAAAATCAAGGAAACATTTTCCCTTGAAAAGATGCAGAATGAACCACCACTGCAATACTTTGATTTTTGTCCAGTGAGACAGACTGAATTTTTGATATCTAAGATTTGAAACAATGCATTTTTAAGCCATGGAGTTTGTGGTTATTCATTACAGCTGTAATAAAAAATTAATACAAACACTATCGGAAGAAAAGAAAAGCTATGTTGTAAGGTACAACGTTAGGGGGGAATTTAAAGGGATAGAGACCAACTTTTATATCCTTCCAGGGGAAACCTCAAAAAGTGATTTACTATGGCAAGAATGTCCACTGAAAATATGTTCATTGCAAAACAAATGAATAATGAGTAATAAAGTAAAAAAAAATAGCAACTTACTAAAATGATACGGCTATATCTCATTGAACTGAAGAAAAGAGTTAAATATTCAGAGTTTACGAAGAGAAGATAACAGAAATTTAGAACACTACCAAAGGAGAAGTACTTTGGTATTTTCTATGGGTGACACTTTTCAACTGACTTATGGTCTCTGTACTCCATCATTCCACATTTGAACTTCACAAAGAGAACCCACCTTGGGTGAGGGGTAGGTGTCTTGATCCATCAGGAACAGTTCAAGACATCAACATACATGACCAACATGACCACTGGGAGTGTTCTTGGGTGTTCTTGGGTGTTGGCAATGCTCCATGGAAATAGCAGGAACTTATACTGGGCTCTCAGACTGGGGTCTTGAGATCTCCAGCCCTGTTTCTAGGGGTAAAGATTATTTTTTCTGTTCCCTTTACTCCACAATCGGTTTATTCGTTCTACATGGGTAGTTCTGTTTTTTTCTCCTCTGAGGAATAAGGCTTCTCTTCCAAATAGTGGAGAGAGAAGCAGGACATAGGCAGTCTCAACAGTGGGTGCTGATCCTTCCTCGGCCAGCACAGGCTTCTTCCTCGGATTCCTCTCCGGTCTTCCCTCTACATACTAAGTGGCCAGCACAGTGGGGAGGGAATGGCTCCCAGGAGAGAGGGAAATAGCAGCTTCCATACAGTGGGTGGCTGCAGGAGGGGGGTGCAATCTACATGTTTACCAGGGGAACAGTAGCCCTCCCGGGAATTTAGTGCTGTCCACTTTCTAAAGGTTTAAGTTTCTTAAAATGTAGGTCAAAAATGTGGGTGTGCATCACACACAACAAATATAATATTTGCAATTTTTCTCTTTCTCTCTTCTTGTAAGATTATTGCTATAAGGGAAGGAACAGTGCTTTCTCCAGCTTTCAATACCCAGATGAAATTCAAAGTCCTAAGTGACTTGCAGCCTTTTCCGTAAATTGCTACAAGTACTTTATTGTCAATTGTTCAAAAATCAAACTAGGACAATATGAGAATAGGCACATACTATAGTTGAAAATTTGAAGCCTTGTTCCAATGGTTGAATTCTTCATTTTCAGGCATTTTCAGTAAATGTTACTGAGTGTTTATTATAGATGCCATCTCTACTCTACACAGATGGTAGCAAGTCTCCTTCAGAAAGCAGTGTGTAGGGTATACTAACAAATTCCTACTCTCCGAGCAGTACAATGTTGGCAGTATTACAATGTGTGATACATCTAAGGATCGTTTCTATGTATACATAGGCAGTTGATATTTGTATATATGCCAACAGATCTTTAACAACTGAAGATTTTATTTTGCTCAAGAGAAAAAAATAAAAGCAACAAAATACTAAGTCATTTTCAAAGCTGAAATCTGCTCTATAATAACAACAGAATCTCATTTACTAAAAATTACCAAATAGAAGAGAGAGAGGCATGAAGGCAGAACACTATAATTAACAGGTGTCATGGTGTTGTGCTAACATCTCTTTCCTCATCATTAGGAAATAGTGAGGAAATCGCAGGGCTAAGAGAGAAGTCCCTGACCAGCTTCTCAAATTCTTCTTCAGATTGCTGGCTATATGTTTTTTGATTCTTTTCTGCCACTTCATGGTGTTCTGCCCAGGGATAGCTTCTTTCCTCTCCTGGAATTCGATAGTAAAGAATTCTCAGCTGCTCCTTCTGCTGTTATGCAGAGATCACACTTGAATAACACATCTACAATATCTGTATTTCTAAAACAGTAGTGATTGCTTTAATGCCAACTCTCCTTTAACTGTCAGCTAGATGGTAATACAGAAACGGTTTACTCACTGTTTTTGAGCAATGCGTAAATGAGGAACGTGCCTAGTACAGGAGCAATTTTACTTGTTAAATTTAATTGAGTTTTGTCATTTTCTAAAGAGGAGACCTTCTTTCTTTATGAATACAATCTGAAAAACGTGCTCCCCATAGCACAAAGTTCATACTGTGCTCTCACTTAACTGAATATTGTCTGCTGTGGTACTCTCTGAGTTTACTAATTATTAACTGGTTCATGACTGCATTGGGTCAACTACATGGACACGGCGCTTTAATATTGGATTGCACAATACTGAAATTTAGCTTGGTTGACACTGTTTTTGAACATACTATATGTACCATTTTAAGAATTAATTTGTATTATAACATATTCCCCCACTCAGTGGGTAATATATATGTGATATATATATGTCTGTGTGTGTGTGTGTGTATACAGACACACATACACACATTTTTTTTTTCATGCTCTCTATTGCCTGGGCTGGAGTGCTATGGTATTAGCCTGGCTGACAGTAACTTCAAATTCCTAGTTTCAAAGGCTCCTCCTGCCTCAGCCTCTCAAATAGTTGAAACTACAATCACCGGCCACAATTCCTGGTTATTTTATCCATTTTTAGAGGAGATGAGGTCTCGCTCTTGCTCAGGCTCATCTCATATTCCCAAGCTCAAGGAATATTCCTGCCTCAGAGTGCTAGATTACCTTGCACAGCCCCTGTAGGATATATTTTTAAAAATAGAATGCCATTTTAAATACAGTCAGTCATTGTATTAATATATGTGTTAAGAAATACGTAGGATATACTTTAAAATTTGTTTCCAGTATATTTGAGTTATACATTTTGTGTCCATGCATGCAGGTGCATAATGAAATGACTGCAAACTAGTAGGTGTATCACCTTCCACAGGTACCTCGCGTGTGTGTGTGCACACCTGTGTACAAAACTACCTAAAATCTACTCTTTTGGCAAATTCCTAGTATATAAAGCCATATTACTACTACTAATCCTCATGTCATACATTGGCTCTCTAGACCTATCCAGCCTACCAAACTCTAAATTTGAACACTTTAACCTAATTTCCCCCTATTTTCTCTTCTTCTTTGCCTCTGGTAACCACCATTCAACCATATTAAAAGTTTTTGTAGTTGTTTCGTTAGATTTTGCATATGAGATTATATGGTATTTTTTTTCCTGTGTGTCTTATTTCCCTCACCACATGGTCCTATAGTTTCATACCTGTTGTCAGCGATGGCAATATCTCTTTTATGAAGACTAAATATATACACATACATATTGTTTGTGTGTTTGTCACAATGGCTTTATCAATTAATTTCTTAATGGATAGATAGAACGTTTCCATTGTAAGTAACGTTGCAGTGGACTTGGGAGGGCAAATATCTCCGTAGGATGTTGATGTGACTTCCTTTGGGTCTGTTCCCAACGAGAATTTGCTGAGTTTTATGGTAGTTTTCTTTAAAATATTTTTGGTAACCTCGACACTGTTTTTCATAAAGGCTGCTCCATTTTAAATTCCCACCAGCCGTGTATGGGTATACTATTTTGCTCTTCTCCATTCCCTTCCCAACATTTATCCCTTAACTTTTCAAAACTAGCCATCTTGGCAGGGTAAGGTGACATCTCCGTGTGCTTGTGGTTTGCATTTCCCTGGTCACTAGTCATGTCAACCATTTCTCATATTCCTAGTCCTCATTTTTATGTCTTCTTTAGAAAATTGACTATTCAGGTCTTTGCCCATTTTTTTTTCTTGATTATTTTTTGTTTTTCTTCTTATTGAGTGTTGAGTTCTGTGTGATATTTTGGGCATCAAAATATTTTGACAAATACATTTGTCAGATATATGGTTGGAAAACATTTTCTTCCAATCCATTAACTATTTTTCCTTTTGTTGATTATTTCCTTTGCTGTGCAGAAGCTTTTAATTTGATGTGTTTCAACTTGTGTTTTTATGCTTTTGTTGCCCAAACTTTGAGTTGCTATCCAAAAAAAGCATTGCCAAGGCCGTATCAAGGAGCTTTTCCCCTATGTTTTCTTATAGGGATTTTACTTGTTCTTACTCGTCTTTTTGATAATAACAATTTTAACAGGTGTGACATAATATCTGATTTATGTTTTAATTTTCACTTTCCTACTGATTAGTGGTTCTGAGGATTTTTTCATAAACCCATTGGTCATTTATGTGTCTCTTTTTGAGAAACATCCATTCAAGTCCTTTGCCTGCGCTTTTAATTGGATTCTGTTTAGTTGTTTGAGTTCTTTATACATTTTGGTTACTAACTCCTTACCAGAAGTATGGTTTGCACATATATTTTTCTTTATATACATTATCTCCTCACTCTGTTGATTGTGTTCCTTCCTATACAGAAATTTTTTAGTTTGATGCCATCTGACTCATCTATCTTTGCTTTTGGGGTGGTGTCAAGAAACCAGTGTTCAGACCTCTGCTATGCAGCCTTCCCTCTGTTTTATTCTAATAATTTTATAATTTCAGGAATTATACTTAAGTCTTTAATACATTTTGAGTGGCTTTTTGTGTCTGGTGTGAGATAAGGATTCAATTTCATTCTTCTGGCATTGGCGGTTCAGTGGTAGAATTCTCACCTGCCAATTTCATTCTTCTGCATGTGGATATCAAAATTTCCCAATATCAGTTATTGAAGAAACTGTTCTTTCCAACTGTGTATATTTTTGATATATATTTTTTATAAATCAGTTGACCTTAAATATGAGTTTATTTCTGGGCTTTCTGTACTACCCAGAAACAACATCTCTCTCTCTTTATGCCAATGCCATGCTGTTTTTATTAGAATAACTCCACAAAAAAAAAGAAAAAAAATGCCAAAAACAACCAAAAAACTAGTTAAATTAGTTTAAACTAATTGAATAAATTGTTATCAATTGAATCAATTGATAAACTAATTCAATGAAGTCTCATGATACAAAATCCACATATAATATTAAGTAATATTTTTATATTAATAATAACACTGCCAAAAAGGACATTTAGAAAATAATCACATTTATAATCACAACATTAAATAAATTAAATATTTAGTTGTAAACTTAACCCAGGAGGACAAAGACTGTGATGATGAAAAAAAAAATGGAAGAAAACAAATATTTTATTATAAATGAAAAACATCCAATGTTCCTGGAATTGGAAAAGTTATTATTAAAGTGTCCTTATTACACAAAGCAATCCAGGATTCAGTGCAATCCATGTTGACATTCTAATATAATTCTTTGAAGAAAAAAAATTTTAAAGCCTTAAATTCTTATGGGACCACAAAAGATCTTGAATAGCCCAGAGAATCTCGAGCAGAAAGAACAAAGCTGGAGACATCAGGGTCCCTGATTTCACAATATTTTGAAAGCTATTCTAATTAATACAGCTATTACTTAAACTCAGTGTAATGGGAGACAATTTTCTTTTGCTCTCTCAACTTTTCCAGACTCCAGGAAGAAAGGGAAAAAGAAGATTTGTGTGTGTGTGTGTGTGTGTGTGTATGTGTGTTTTAAAAAGAACAATAGTTCAAAAGCTTGACCATCAGAGCATCAGGCTTTCTCTTAGGTAGAGAAGTGTCATTTTCGTTAGAGAATTACAGAAATGAAATGAGTTGCTATTTTGATTTGCAGAAAAAATTCTCTATGTGCAATCTAGAAAGGTAAGTGTGATATAATAATCTGCACTAATTCCCCTACATAGGGCTGTGTGTGTGTCTGTAATATGTAAATGCCTTGGCAGTTCTACAGGGAGGAAGTGTAGGTGGGAATGAATAGAAGACAGACAGTTTGTAAGCATACATGGCTTTAACCATTATCCTGGTGAGAATGATGACCAGCGAGAAATTTCTAGTGGCGGATGTACAAGAGAAGAGTGAAATATAACACTGTATACCACCGAATGAGAATGCAGTGAGAACCATCCTGATCTGGTTACCTTTCTAACCTGAATAAAGCTGAACATTTTCCAACTCAGTATATCTACATCTTTTTGTGGGTGTGCTACTTGATTAAGCTAACGGCAAAATTATTTTCTTCTAACAATTTTTACCCACTTGTAGGTATTACATTCTCGTAATATTTAGGTTAGAGAAAAGTTATTATAATAAAAGATTCAATAATAGCTATTTAAGTGTGAAATATGTTTATTTCTATGTCACGTAACAACCCCAGCCTGTCCTGGTCCTGGATGGCCCGAGTCACCCCAGGCCCTCTACGCTCTGCTCACCATGTCTGAGCTCCAAGCACACTGGAAAAAGACTCCTCATAGCTGTTTCCAGGCCTCTGGGAAATGAAGAAAAAGGAAACCTTTTGTTCATGTATAACTGTGCCCAGGAGTGTGGATCAAATTTTCTTTCTCCCAGTTCTGCTGGAATCAATTCACATGCTAGTGCTCATCACCACCGGTTTGACTAAATCTGGTATTATTGTGCAAGAGACGGTGGACGTTGATGGGGTTACCTGGGAATCTCCATGAGAACTCATATTTACAAACCATCCATATTAAACATGCACATACGTGTTGAAATACATGTCTATATTGATTGCCCATATGCCGCATATGCAAATAATTATATGTGCTACCAGGATAATAAATGAGACCTTTGGGGGGGGGGATTTTTTTATTTCAGTTTTCTGGTTTCGGAATGTAAATCATCATTTTATGGTGGTCATCATCTGAGGATTGAGTGTTAAGGGATGGTGTTGTATAAATTCTACCATTTAAAAAATTTATTTCAGATAATTTCTAACATATATAAAAGTAAAATAATGTGTTGTACATTTATGTGTCACGTACTTAAGACGCAACAGTTGGTTAAGTCATGGCCAGACGTACATCCCCTCTGTCCCTGTTCACTTCTGCCCTCACTAAAACACTCTGAAGCAAGTCTCAGAAATCATGTCTTTTATACAAACTGCAAACATAAATTCAAACAGGACGTGGCTGTTCCTGCCGTTAACAGCACTATAATGCCATCATTACAGAATGTTACCTTAAACCATTAGTATACCTCCCCCAAATGAGAATTAGGTCTCTAGAGAGTAAAACGTGTCATTTGAAATAATAAAACATCATGAAAAATATTGAAAAGGACAAGGAGAAAAAAATTATTATCAGGTAGTATGGATATTAATCTTTGACTACTGAAGTTAACACCATTGAAGATGTTTAAAGGATTTACAAGCATAAAATAAATGATATTTTCATGAATAGTATAGTAAGTATTTGCTTTGTATCTTGTCCACATGTAGTGAATTTGTAATTTGAATGAGTAGGTGTGTTTCAATATCATAAGGGAATATTTTAAAAGTGGAATAGATTATGAATTCTTGTTTTTTTGTTTAGTTTTTTAAAGCTAACAACTTTGAAATACAGCCCTGATAAATTTCTTTATTAAGTAAACGAATAAATAATAAATAAAAATTAAAACTTCCCAAGTGGGGATTATGTAGAAGAAATTAATAAATGAAGTATATTATTGTCTTATTCATTGTTTCAGAAATATATGAATGCTAATTATTGTATACTGTATTTAATTATTCCTAGGTTTGGGGATACAATGTTTTAATGTTACTTATTACCTGACTACTCTTTTATTGCTATAAGAAAATTAAATGAAGATGGTCTCATGATTTTTTTTAATAAAGGGAAGAAGGAAACCCACTACATTGCTTAATTAAATGTCTGTTTTCACTCACAAAATTCAACTTAAAAGATAAGTTTCTTCTTTTCTTATATAGAACACATTTAAAGGTTTCAGAAGGTAAAAGACCAAAAAGATGCATTTTATGACCCAAATACTTTGACAATATTGTACAACCAAGAAATACCTAATAGATCAACATCTATATTCTAGATAATAATGATTTTTACTTACTATCTGTAAATCAAGAAGAACTATACCTCTTATAAAAACTAAAGTTGTAAAAAAAAAAAGCTAGAATAATAAATTATAGTTATCATAAGCCTTTTCATTCAATTTTTTTTAATTTTTATTTAATTCTGCTTTGTGTATAGCTAATTGTATTTATGAACCCAAAAAGTATTGAAAACTGAAATATTTCAAAACGACAAAAGGGTGAAAACACTTTTAGAAAAGTGTAACTCAACAAATCTCTAAAGAGATTAAGAATGATCTGCTTTAACACACAGTAAATTCTTTCTGAAATTGAGGTTTAGTTTTAATACCTGTGGTATTTTAACATGTATATTCAATAAAATTATTTGCCAGAAAATGTAAGCTATGGTTTTATTAGAACAGGAGAAGACCGTGAAACTGGTTTAAATGTAAAAAAATAAAATGTGAGAAAAAGTCCAAAGATATTTGATGGAGCAAGGATAATTCTTATGTCATTAAGTTAAAATTTTCAAATAAAATATGCACAGTTTAAATTTCAAAGATTTTCTTCATCTTTTATAGCAATTTTATCTACACAAGAAATGTCAACAGAGAGAAATGGATATTTAGAGATTAAAATATTTATGTATGATCCTTTTTTATTACTATTAATGCATGTAATTATACTTCCAACTCTTTTTTTAATGGATATAAGAAACCCAGGCCAGTTTAATGATTTGAAGATACTATTGCCAAACATTAGGACTTGTGTTCTCAGGTACAAAGCCAGTATTGCAGAGCAAACGGTATTACAGAGTTGAACAGAAATGTTTGTTAAATCATGTAGAAATAATAATTCACCAGGTAACTTTAATTCCTTATTTAGAATGCATTGATGAATCTTTGCTTTTTATTTGATTTGGGCATAGAAATAAATTAAAATATTTTGGTCTTGCCTTACTCTGATAAAAGAAATCCAACAATGCAAGTAGATTCAGTTTTGATTACAGCTACTTCTTTCCACGATGATGCAATCACCTATAGCTCTTTCTTAGGGTACTATTAAATGAAATGATGCCTTGATTATTCAGGAATCACCCAATATAGGTTATTCTGCAGTAACGGTCAACCCCCAAATACTTGTTGCGTAAAGAAAACCACATGTAAAATCTATTGTGTGAAAGTTCTCTCTGCGTCCGTGACACGGAGTGTAAACCTACTTTTGAAATGGTGTAAATAGAGGGGCTACAAGCTTTCTTGGTGGCAAGTAGCAAAGTAACTTTATCTCTCCCCAGCTGATATAGCCAGGTGTGCACGTACACACCATCAATCAATAACCACATGAATGCACTGTAAAAATTGATTATTCTCTTACTATCGTCTAAAAGTCCCCTGATTAACTGATACACATTCCTCTTTACTTTTTACTTTACTAGAAATAACTGCTACGGAACAACATGTAAAAAACCACATAGGTCACTTGCTTACCCACATTTTGATACAATCACTGACCTCTGCAGGGGAGGAAATCTGCCTGAATGCTGGTTCTCTGAGCTTCTGGCCACCTGGAGGCAGCTAATTATCATCTTAAAGAACACAGCCCCGAGATTCCTAAGACTTACTGGACCTGCCTGCAGGCCCAGCCTCCCAGCCAGTCTTTGGTCATGGGACTTTCACCTCCGGCATGCCAAGACTCAAGGGCTTCTGTGGAGTTCAGCCCAGGTCTTTCTAGGGTGTGTAAAATAAGACTTTTTAACTGCTCACTCTCAGGCTGCAGAGCCAAAGACATGTAGGCTTTTCACCTATAAAAATCCATGTCAAAAACAAACAAAACCCCATATGTTCCAAAATGTCTACCCTCAAAAATGTTTTCTATGCTTTTTCTCTCATCTTCCCAGAGCTCCCGGTAGCAGAGAGACCATACTTCCATGAAAGCATTGAAAATATTGATTATATGAATGGTTATATCTTCCATATGTAAATGCAGATTTGTATTATACAGAAAACAATTCAAATACACCTCAAATTAGTCAAAGTACTCTGGCTTCACTTAAAGTATATACTATTTTCTACCATTAATTTGAATGATAGCAGTGCTCAGCAAGAGAAGAAGATGTTGCATCTCTAGAAACTCCTCTACCGGTAGCTCACATCACTTTAACTTTCAGGAAAAAGTACAAAGAAACTGGAGATATTGGGGTTTATCTGTTACTATACGTGCTGCTAAAAAATGATAACAGTACACAAGTGGCTACCTGAGGTTCATGTGTCTTAAAGTATACATCTAACACTTACCTAGACCGTAAAGACCAAAGTTGTAGATTGCGTTTTGTTTCCTCATGACCTTGTGCTACCTGATTTCATTTATTGTTTTTTTTTTCCACCTTTGGTTGACACAAATTGTCAAAATAAACGTACTGAGTAGAATGTATTTACTAAATGAATACCATGTATTCGTCAAGAGACACTTCAAAGAGAATTTTTCTAATTTTGGAAAAAAAGATATAGTTGAGTAAATTTCAGTATACAAGTTAATATATCTTTATTTAATAATCATCATGAAGAAATCAATTTTTAGATTTTAGTAGTATTCAGCATTGACTTTAGGTCATCTTTCTTTTCCGGGAAATTGCGCTATTAGTTCCAGAATTAATTAATTCATGAAGAAACCTTAAACTTAGCAGCCAGCTGGGCAAGCCAAGAGATATACTTCTAGACTGGGTTCCCAGGGTTCATAACAGATGAGTTTGGTAATTAGAAATGGACTTGAATAAGGAGGAGCAGCTAGGGCACAGAGTGTGACCTGACAGGGCCAAGGGAAATGAAACACTCAGTAATTCCTGGGGGTTCCACTCCTGCGGGTCTTGCTAAAAGGCTTGACTCAAAGCAAAAACAATATAACTCATTTCTTCAACAATTAAGAACTTGCATGCTTTTTACTTTTGAAATTCACTAGTTCAGTTTTTGTTTGTTACCTTAATGTCTGTGTGAGCTATTTTGGGCTTCCATCTTCTTTATATCTTAACATTATTTTTTCTGCATATTTAATCTAGAAGGGTTCGAAGGTTTCTGCTATCTCTATTGTATTCTTGAGAAATAACACAGAATCTTCCACTTAGATGTAAATAGGTCACTCATAACCAATTCACATTAAACTATGTCAAAAGCTATGGAATCAAGGACACTCAATACAGAACAGTTCATAGAAAAATCTTTGTTCTTAATATTACCTTTATATTCATTTTTCCATTATTGCTTTTAATAAACATCTTATTCTGGCATTGAATTTAAAAATCAGCATAATTTAAACCATTATTCTTTAATGTATGTTCAACATGCGAAGTTAGGAAAATAGTCAAGAGAAATAACAAATTAAAA
The DNA here is from genome assembly GCA_963574655.1 of Perodicticus potto. Classification (NCBI taxonomy): domain Eukaryota; kingdom Metazoa; phylum Chordata; class Mammalia; order Primates; family Lorisidae; genus Perodicticus; species Perodicticus potto. The sequence goes on along the minus strand of CAUYRH010036668.1, from coordinate 20,086 downwards.
TTTAATATATTGCTTTAGAAAATAGACACTTTCTAAGATACATAATTTGTTGAAACTATATACAAAAATTTAATATCCAATTTATCTTGTGTAATGACTCAATAAGTAAACAGCACAGATCAGCATTCCCCATGGTCTGTTTTGAGAAACACTATTCCAATTAGATAATTTGTGAAAAACATGTTTTCTTCCATTCCCAGACAATTTGGGGAGCCCTGTATATTGTACCATTGAGGGAATTATTTTTTCGTAAGAGTATCTTAAATACTGCTTAGATACTTTTATTATAGAAACTTGTTCACTTTATCTTACCCTGTATTTTCCAAAGTTACTTGTTCATCAAGCTATTTTTTTTATTTTGAAACCTATTGACAGCCCATGAAATATGAACATTTGTGTTAGCTAATTGGCTTTATCCAAACGATAACTAAACTTTATGTGTCAACAGGACAAGAGGTAGTTTTGCAGTTTGGAGTAGGGCACCTGCTAAAATTAGGGTTCTACCCTCACTGAGAGATAATGGCTCTACTTCCCTTGGGTTTCAAATATATGGTGCTCAGGTCCCTATGAAAGATATTCAGTTTGTCATTTAAGAAAGACAAACTTAAAATGACAAATTTCCTAAAGTAAACATGAGAAAAAAGAGAGAAGGGAACTCTCTTCCTGGAATTTCAATAGGAAAACTTAAGCCTTTATTTTTAATTATATTTGTCTTTCTAATGCCAATAAATGGTAACTATTTTAATTTTTATGCTGACCAGAAATGAGATAATTGTTTACCTAGACACTCAGTTAAAACAAAAAAATATTAAAATTAATTAAAGAGTGAAGTATGTTACACAGTCAACCAATCAAAACATAGTTTTCCTGGTTTTTTGGGTTTTTTTTTTTGCAGTTTTTGCCCGGGGCCGGGTTTGAACCCACCACCTCCAATATGTGGTGCTAGTGCCCTACTCCTGTGAGCTACAGGCACCATCCAGTTTTCCCGTATATTAATAATACCAAATTAAAGAATTCCATCCATAATTAGCAATATGACATTCTCAGAGAAGAATGTAATAATTGCACTGAATCATTATAAATAAAACTCTTATACACTGTTAAAGAAAATGAATGAAGTGAATAAGAAATTACATTGCCTACGATGAAAAGAATCGGTGGCAAATGGTTGCCAATATATTCCATAGTGCCGCGCTCTCTCAGTTTGCTGAGCACTTTTCAGGTTGGTCACCGCACTTCACGTGGAGAGTATAATTCAGACCCCTGCAAACTGAGATTGCCGGCCGCCTTTCGCTCTTATGGTTGCCCTCCTTCTATTTCTCTCTCTCTTTTGATTTCTCGTATTCATTTTATAATTTAAATTTTAAAAACCCACAAAAATTAAAGCAAGCGACATTCAAAAATGGAAGTAAAAAGAAAATGAAGTTAATAAGTGGGAAAGAAAAGTAGGACGAATAAAGATGACTTGTCTTATCAAATACATAGTGTTAAAGCTATTGCAAGCTGGGTTCTTCCCAAAGCCACCTGGGAGATTTCAGTGCCTTTGGGGCCACATCTATGGAAGGTGGGAGAAAGAAGCCAAGGTGGGCTGAGGGGGAGGCGGGACTGCAATATAGTCCAAAATCCAGGGACCCTGAGAGGAACTCTGGGGCCCGAAGAAGCCTTCAGGGTTGTTTGAAATCCAATCTAGATCGCCAGGCTCTTCTCATTCCTGCAGCTGGGAACAGTACACAAGGCGAGGGGACGCTCTGCAGCTGAAGGGTCTGAGTTCACACCTGGGCAGCCCTACTTTTGTTGCATTCTGGGGCCCATGGTCATGCGGGCCAGAAGCGTTATCAGAAGATTTTATACCAGTTTAAATAAGTGATGACATGGCAGTTTGAGAATTGCAACTACATACTACTTTTTCTCCTTGTTTATATGTAGATTTTTGCCTATAAAATACAAATATTTCATGCCTACTAAGGAAAATACAATTTATATTTTATGTCTTATTTTCAATGTTCACAGTATTAGTAGATCATTTTATGTTATTTATGTATTCATGTATATGTTCTGATTATGCATACATTTTATTATCTATTATAAGTATACATTAGATGATCTATGTTTATTTGATTTTATATTTTCTGTATTTGGCAATATTAGTGATGCAGGACATTTGGCGCCCCAGCCAGCTCAGTGGAGCTGGCAGACCTGCTGCCTCCACCTTGGCTGTGTAGGTGCGCGGCAGCCAGCTGAAGAGCCAGCGGGCTGGATGATAGGCAAGGAGGGGGATCTCCAACCCCCCACCGGAGGCTCCAATAGCCAAAAAGGCCAGACAACTGCCAAGGAGACACCTGCACCTTGGTGTCTCCTTCAGTTTACACTTACGACTAAAGACTGAACCTCCATTCCCGATGCCTAGTCAATTACATGTGAATTTCCTAGGCCTCAATTCCATGAATGGACTCTGTCCATTCATTGATACATTCATTCACCTTGCCCCAGCGAATGGACTGTGTCCATTCATTAATACATTCATTCACCTTGCCCGGGGGAAGGAACTGTGTTCATTCATTGATACATTCATTCACCTTGCCCCGGCGGAAGGAACTGTGTTCATTCATGGATACTTTCATTCACCTTGCCCCGAGGAAGGGACTGTGTTCATTCATTTCCTGGCAAAGGAACCCATGCGCCTATATATACCCCGAATTAAGAGCCTAAACGCGGAGTCCGGGAAAGACCGGGAGGGAAACGGAGAGAGCTTTTCTCTCCCCACTTGAGTTCTTTCTCTCTACCAGGAGCTTTAGTGTTTTTTGCGTTCTTTTCTGTAAATAAATTTTGTCTTACCACTGAACTATGGTCCGTGGATTTATTCTTCAAATCACTGAGATCAAGAACCTGAAATTCCGGTATCATTAGACTTCAAAATTCTCTATCAGAAATGTGTACTGTTTTACATGATAAATTATGAGCATCCAAGAAAAATATTTAATCCTTCAAATGGGTATGATAATATTTCCTTTGAATTGAAAGATGAAATGTGGTTCATGACTTTTATAACTTTGGATAATAAGTAAAAGTGAGTACAATTTGAGGGAATCATATTTTGAAAACAAAAATATTTTGAATTATCGCCAAACTCAGAGGTGTTGGCACTGAAGAAGGTCTTTTTTATGAGGTAACTGTCTTTCCTTGAGGCTCTTCAAAGATAATATGAATCTCCAGAAGTTATTACTCAAGATGAAAAATTCTTTAAAATACATAATTCAGCAACTGCAGTGTATTTGAGGTATATGCATAGTTCGTGCTTCATGGAATTAGAGACATTGTCTATTTTGTTCCGTAAGTTAGAAAAAAAAATATGGCATTTTTCATTTCCACTAAAATATTTTCATAAATAATTAATACTAATATATTTGCTAAAATGCTTTTTCTAGTCCTAATCAGTAATTATCGTCCAGGAAAGCTATTAATTATAAAACAAACAAAAATTACTATGCCAAGGAATTTAGAATGGAAAAGAATCTGGGTGCAAATGTATACATATTATTTCTTAGGCTTTATACATATAATCGAGGAACTATCTATAAAGTGCTGAACTGTCATCATCTCATGAATAACAAGAGGCAGGAGTCAGCTTTCTTAAAAATGATATATATATATATATTTATATATATATATATACATACACATAGGTCATGCTATTTAATAAAATGTTTATAGATTTCTCAAATGTTGGTTCTACGTATGCACATTTTTGTCTTTGAAAGAAGTTATTTATTTTCAAATAAATTTAATTGTTTACATTGTTTTTAGTAACCAATACACAAAGAACCTGTGGCCCCAAACCACTGCAATATTATGAAAAAAGCATATTAGTGAGATTTACTGGCCTGTTAGGTTTCTTTTAGTGAGTGAATACTTTAGTGGTTTTAAAAGCCAAATATAGATTAGCTAGCTTTATAGAATGCATCCCACATGAGCTATTGATCACGTATGTTCTACCTTGAAAAAGACAACATTGAAAGAAAAACACAAATAGAGTTATTGACAGAAGCATTACAGAGTACACTAGAAATAAGGTTCAATTAATGTTTCAATTTTATTTATTTTTCATGCAATATAAAGCCCTAGGAAATGTAAAGGGAGAAATATCAAGGTTGCAACACTCTGGTATGAAAAATACATCAAACATTAAATCATCTGGAGAACTACCTGGAGAAAGAGGTCCAAAGTGACAAAGCATAGAAAAATTCTAACATATGAAATTTTAAAAGGTGTCAACAAAACAACAAAGAACCTAAAGCTTTCTGTCTCTTGAAATAACGTGTAATCCTAGGATTTTAGCAGCAGTAGATTTTACAAATGAAAACCAAAGCCCAGCGTGGCTTACTTCCTGCTAGGTCTGTGGTGGGGGAGAATGAAGCAGATATAACAGCACTTAAAAGTAAAAAATATGAATATATAAAATTAGAATGAAAATGTAAAAGTTTGAAATGAAGTATATTTTAAAGTTTCAGCTAATATAATGATCAAAGTGAAGTATTTGCAACCGTGAGTCAGACCGAATGTCAAAGCTGAGCCTTTCTTGATCACTCCCTGTCACTTAAAGACCAAAAGAATGAGGGATGCTGTGTTCACTTCTCTTGATTACTCCCTGCCAATTAAAAGCCAGAGGCATGCTGGGATGCTGTGTTCATTTCATATTGCTAATGTAACACATGACTACAAACTCAGTAGATTAGAACAAGGCTAATGATGTAGCAGTTTCTGTCGGTCAGATTCTGATAGGCGCTCTTGAGGCCTTCTTCCTGGACTCTCCAGAGGCTGCAGTCCAGTTTTACAGAGGAGTACTGTCCTTGTGGGAAGCTCTGGGACAGGCTGCACTACCAGGCTCATTCAGACTATCTCCTGAGTTCAGTTCTTTTCAGATGTATGGCTGAGGACCTGTTGCCTTGCTAACTTTGAACCAGGGACTGTTCTTTGCAACTAGAGATTGTCCTCATCTTTTCTCCTCGTGTTTCCCATACGACCCTCTCCGGTGATAGCAGGTTAAATCCCTTTCACACATTTGCATCTTTTTTTCATCTCACCAACTCAAGCTGAAGAGTATTCTTTGCTTTTAAACTTTCAGGCCACTATGTTGTCTGCTCCAGATAATTTACTCTAATAACCCCTCTATTTTAAAGTTTATAAATACAATGACAGCTGCAAAGTTATTTTTCACAAATTTTAAGGATTAGGGAGTAGACATCTTTGAGGAATTATTTTGCCTACTCTAATCAATTTCATCAACAGGTACTACTTTATGGAACACACCATTTGCTGCATGTTGGCTATTTGGTAGGGCCTTTGGGGGCCCCAAATTACTACTATGTAAGTGTTACTTTTGTGTGAGGCAGCGTACAAAGCATCACTCATATATTAACTCATGTAATCTCCACAGTTACAATATTGGCAGGTTATATTTTCATCACTATTTTATAAAACAGAAATAAAGGTAAAATAAGTCACCCAGGGTCAATGAGCTGATAAGTAGTAAATAGGATGTTTGGTTCTAGAATCAACAATCTACATCACTTTACAATTTTAACTTCAATTATTAGAAATGGTGTTTTTTTAATGCATAGAGATACAGGAAAGACTGTGTGTATTCTAGAAGCACAGAGAAGTACAATAATATGAAACAATGAATCAATAATTGTTAGAATAGCTATTGATCACACTTCTTTTAGTCTCTTTGTCTTGTCCATAAATTGGTTTATCACATGCATCAATCCACCCAAGATCCAGCTCTTGGGAGAGTCTACAAGGTACAAAGCTTAGAAAACATTCACAGAACCATCTAGTATACTGAAAATACTCTGCCTCCAAATCTTGGGGGTCCTTGTTAGGTACATTATAGTCAAATCCAATAGTCAATAACACTTATAATAAAGGTAAATTTATGTAAGGCTAAAAAATTAAAATTAAAGACAGTCAAAGTAAGACTAACGTAATATTTTTGGCTTATACAATTTGAAATGAAAAGTATTGCTAATGTGAATAGTCAATAGGAAGGAGGTAAAGTTATAATTTTGTTACCTAGCAAATGGGCTGGCTGCCCAAGACCCACAAAAGCCAATAACTGTGGCTTTTGATAAAGAAAAACAGGCTTTATTATAAAACCAGCCAGCAAAAGGACAAGAGTGGGGCTGAAATCTGTCTCCCATATTTGGGAATCAGAGACATGTTTTATGGGATTAGAGGGCCAGGAAAATGACTCAGGAATGTTAATGTGGCAAGCTCTGATTGGAAGAATTGAAATTTGACCATGTAAAAAGAAAATAAATATCTCAGCTCCCCCCAATTCCTCATGCAAAAGAGAAGTAAAGGTTTCAGCCACCTGTTAAGAACTTGCCCCAGAGATCTTTCATTAAGGGAATTCCTTACTGACCTGCCATAAGCAACGATGTACAAGTTGTGACTTTAGAATCCACAGGTTATGTCCGCCTCCTACAACTAAAGTGCGTTACATTCTATGTGAATAATGAATTACAAGTTTATCTTTACAGGCACAGCACTAGAGATAAGACAGGCTTAGACATTCTTCTCCTGACCAGGAACATCTATGTCACCGATGCTTACTTCACTCCCGTTCTCTCTTCTCAAAACCCCCCCACCTTATGTAAAATGTAGGCTTACTGGGTCTCACAAGAACGTAACCATTTGGGCTCAACATGGGGAGGTCTCTTTGCTTTCTTAGTCTCCCTTTACGCCTTTAAAAGCTGCAGCTTCCAAATTCCTCTTTTGCAAAACAACTAAAGATTTGTTTCTCCCAAGTGTTTTTCCTCAACTTCACGTTCATGTTTTTTCCTGGGTGCATTCTCGACTTTTCCAATTGTGTGTATCTTCAACGTTGGCTGAACAACCCTCCCTTGACTGAGATTTTTGCCTCAGTCACTTATATGGGCTGAACCTTTTATGGTAAGGTATGTTAAGCAGAGTTTTATCCCCCAGATCTTCTGGGTCAACAAATTCCTCACCCCCAGGCGAGTTCCAGCATTCAGGTTCTGAATATGTTTCCTTCTGGGAATTGTTAGAGGTCAGAAGTTTTTCTTTTGTGCATACTCAGGGGAGCTGACTTGTAGATTTTGGCTTTGTTACATCTTAAAGTAACTCCACATTTTGTTATCAACAGAGTAGGCCCAGTTTGGGTTGTTCCTCGGGTTACAATTTTACTAATGCCTTCATATTTAAATATTATGAATAATTAAAGACAAATGCACATTTTTTATTTCACATTGTCAAGCAAGCAGTATAGAGGAGTGGGGGTTGGGTGTTAGAGAGGCCTCACTCCATAGCCTCTATTTACTACCTATGCAACCTGGGGCATTTTATTCCACATCTTAAAATTTTGTTTTCAGATATAGAAAGAGACTTTATAATATGCTAATGGATGCTGACTAATACTGTAGTGAGACTTTAGACAGACAAAAATGCAAATTCCTTAGTTCATAGTACATAGTAGTCAGTATATGTCATTCTTAAAGACGGAACAAATTGTGCTAATTACTTTAAAATGTTAGACTATTTAATTAAAAAGAACTGAAGTATTATTGCAATATGAGTGTTTTAAAATTCTGAGACTTTTCTTGCTTATTACCTACTTTTTAAATCATACTTCTTCTGGAAGAAAAGAGTAAAATCAGCCTGCCTTTGTAGCTCCTGGTCAACAGAGAGTAATGTTTCACTTTAATAGTGTTCATAGATCAACTCTATGTTCATATTTAATTATTTATTCATTCACTTACTTACTTGGTCAAATATTTACTGATCTCTTCAATTATCAGTTTTATGAAGGAGAATGAGCAGATAGATAACTGTGATGCAATTTAATGTGTCTTGTATATACAGTAGCATACTAAAGTTGGAAATTCAAAAAAGAAAAAAAAAAAGATTTTGCCAAGAAGACCTGATAATATGATCCATGCCACGGAGAATGGAGAGACATTCTAACTGGAAGAAATAGGAAAGGTACTTCATGCCGCAAGTACATCACAAGCGTGTGGTATAATGTGTGTCATATTATGATTTTTTAGTAAAAATGTGTACTTGATCGTCTCTATTTCAGAGCACACAGTTCCTGAAACCCTCAGAATTTTAAGGTGTAAGTGACTTTGACTTTTTTTATATGTTAATGAGATGATTGGCAGCTGGGCGGTCCTGGGTAGCCACAGGATGGGGGACCCTTGCCAGACCAATCCTATGATAAGAAGGGTGGGACCCCATCCTCACCCCCGCCATCCTGCAACCCTCAGCCTCCAAGCAGGAGAGAAGGGCTAATGGTTGAGTGGGTCACCAAGGCCTAATGATTAATCAGCCATAACTGTGTAATTAAACCTCCATAAAAACTTAAAAGGACGGGTTCAGAGGGCTTTCATGCTGCTGAACTTGTGAAGGTCCTGGGAGTGTTTTGTGCACAGAGGGCGCGGAGGCTCTGCAGCCTCCTCCCACACCTGCCTCCTGCATTTGTTCCACGGTGCTGTTCAATCCCAGGTCATCATCTTCTGTGAAGTGTCCTTTCTCGTATCATTTATAATAAACTACTACATGTAAGTAAATGTTTTCCTAAGTTCTGGGAGCCACTCAAAATTTACTAAATCTGAACAGAGGATTGTGGGAACTCACATTTTGTGGCAGGTCCCAAAATGAGACTTTCAATCAGCATCTAAAGTGTGGGAGTAGTCTGTGGGACTGAGCTCGCAACCTGTGGGATCTGCCTGTAACTCCAGGTAGAGAGAGTCAGAATTGAATTAAATTGTCGTACACTCAACTGGTATCCGCTGGAGAAATCCCTGCACATTTTGGTGACCAAAGGAGTTTAGTAAGACTATGTTCCACAGATAGGACAGACATCAACAGTGTAATATAGCCAAGGAAGAAAGCTCTGCGGGGCTGTAGCTTAGTAGTCCAGGACGGGCAGAGCAGAGGGAGACAACGGGGAGTTGGGACTAAAGTATCAGGAGTTGAGGATGAAAATGTTAATAGAAGAAAGGTCCTGATCAAGCGACTCATGCTTTTTATTTAGTGAAATATAAGTTTTGACAGATATTAACATATTTGTAAGGAAAATAAGTTAAAGGAGTGTCTTTACAAAAAGTATCTTTCCTGATTACTTCAGATACGTGTGTGGCTCAGGTATAGATATTTAAGGCAATATTTCAGGTTTTTGTTTCTCCGTAGAACACACCCCTCCAACATGAAAATTCTCATTTACCTGGTGCTTTGCAGAACACATATTGAGCAAAAGTTTTGCACAGGGTAGAAAAAATCATGAGTAATATTTAATGAAAATAAGTCTTATAACAAAAAGACGATTCTATCAAAAGGATGGTGAAGGTAGAGACAGCTATTATAAGGAGAATGTAATAGGTTTCAAGGCAACATGTGGAACTTTAAGGAGATAATTGAATGGTTCTAGTAATGCTAGGAGAGAACATATCAGAGAAATGGTTTGAAGCATGATTTAAAGAACTGACTGACTGAGTGTACTCAGGATGTGACAGAAAGTGGGAGTTGAGGGTGACCTTGAATTTTAGTTCATCAATCAAGTAGGCGATAAGTTTCTTGAGATAAGAAAAAGATGAGAAAGATTTCTAAACAAGAACCAATTCTGCTTAATTTGATATGACAGGTTTGAAATAGAAATACTCTTACTCATATGATAGCTTATGTTTACTAGACAAAAGAAAATCAAAGTTTTACATAAGATAAAATGTGTTCAGATATAGTCATCCTATCCTGGGCAAAGTTTCGATTATGTTTTAAATGGAGACAAATCTGAAATTTTATTTAAAATTGTAAATGCCTTAAAAGGACAAAGATACATACATTAATCAGTAAGTACTAAATGAGAACAAAATTAATTCCTAATTTTTGTAACACACACACGAAAACTGAAAAACATTCATGTCTTGAATACAATCCTGTTTTTTCCACAAATATGAATTTATATTTAGACAAACATCTACTTTAAAGCTTGAGTCTTTATTTTCAATTATCTAAAAATAATCATGATGTGCATAGTTAAGGGAAAATCACAAGTCATCTTGTGTTAAATAATTTATTTCAATTAAAATAAACTTATCCTTAGGACTAATATAGTTCACCACATAAATGTCTAAAAGATAATTTTTAAAAGAAAACATTACAAATGTAATATAAATTCTGTCAATATATGTATGTGTGTGTGTGTGTGTGTTATTACTTGTTGGTTTGTTTTTCCTCTTAAAAACTATCTTCTGAAACTCTCAGCTAGGGAGCTCTTCTGACCTTGGCTAAGCTTCCTCACTTGGCTGGTTATCAGCTGAGCTACACCTTGTGGTGACAGCAGTGGCTCCGGTCTATTCTATAAATCCTTCATTTTCCAACTGGCTAGCCTGGATAGGTTCTCATGATAATGGAGCAATCACAAGAACAAATGTCCTACTGTGCAAGTCCATTTCACACCCTTGCCATGGTGGATCTACTAGCATTCCATCAAAGTGGCCAGAGAGTTCCAAGTCAAAGTGTAGTGCTTGCTGCCCTGCCCACTGTGGGAGGGGTTTGCAAAATTACTTAGCAGAGGCTGTGGGTGAAGAATAGGTCCATTGATCTCAATGCGTCACAGCCTGACACCCATCAATAGCTGTTTGGGATCTGAAATGTTACCTGACTTGTGAGCTCACCAGTAAGCTTTTGAGCCTGCGACAGTTTCACGGAAGCTGCCAGAAGACTTGGGATGCCTGGGGCAGAGACAAATAACACTTATTACTCACGGCAACACCAGAGGCCAGAATATCAGTATGTGCATGTCAGTTTCCTGCGTCCTCATTCCCACAAGGAGCCGTGAAGAAGGACAGATGGCATCTGCTCACACCGTGGGTCGTGCTACATGAAAGAAATGCTGAGCTTTGGAACCCAGAATCATTTATAATGTGCAATAAGCGTGTGTGTTCCTAGCTCCAGAGGGAAACACTAACTCTATCATTCAAAATTTTTCACAAGATGTGCAGAAGAAACACAAGAGACTCATGGAAAATCATTTTCTAACGGCCCCCAAATGCAATAGTGGGATATTTTCTCACTCTTCTGCTGAATTGGATCTATTGTTTCTGGAATACTACTTTTTTCTTTCTTATTTTCTCCCTTATTTTGATAAAACATTTCCCCCATCAGTTATTAGAACGTAAATAATCAGAAATATATTTTTGAGATCATGGATGTTTTCAAATGCCTTTTATTTTTCATCATCACATTACAAATATATATACATACATGCACATCATTATCATATTAAAAAAATATATATATATATACACACACATAAACATATAATTGTCAAGTATCATTTTCCCCCAGAGTTATGAGAAATTTGAAAAAACTTATTCTCTGTATCCTATGTAACATAATCTTTCTGGAAGGTTTTGGGATGTCTTTTTCCCAATGTTCTACAAATATAAGTCTTGAATAAATCTGTTCTTATTTTATGTTGATTTTGTTTATTTCAATCTAGTGATTTTTTTGTCTATATTTCTTCAAAATTTAATTGCATTATTCCTTTAAGACTTTTGCATCTTCCATTTTACTTTCCATTTCTTTCTGAGTTTGCTAGTGAATCTTTCCCAGATTCCCAAGATAAATTCTGATTTTACCCCTTACTGTATGAACTGAGGGAAGTTAAACAACTATGTATGACTCATTTTTCTCATTTGTACAATTAAGATAATAATAGTTTATAGTTCATAAAGTTTTTTTAATATTAAATGTATGACAGCATTCATTAAGGCATATATGAAATAAAAAAGATATCAGCTATATTTAAAGCATTTAATTTTCTATTACCTAGTTTTTTTCCACATATGTGCTTTTTCTTATGTGTAACTATTACCTTTTTTAAGAAAGATTATAGTTTATTTTCAAAGATGCAGTGTCTTCTTTGACATTATTTACAATGACTTTGGGTATTTCCTTTCAGATCTTGCACTGTTTCTCTTTTTTAAGAGTTTTTATTTTTGGTCTGATCTTTTGTTTTTTTCTTTTATTTTGGAGCTTTTTTTTCTCTACGTTCAATGCTTGTTGGATAGCCACTTCTATTCATGAGAAAGAGTTCTGTGTGTGTAGGTACGGTTTGTGGACTTTTGGCTTTGTTATAAGGCAGGAAATTGAAGCATGTTTGGAGGCCACTTAGCTCTTCTGCCTGAGATGGCGTGAAAGCTGCAGATTGATTGACACCGTGATAGGAAAAAATGCTGGAAAAAACTTGTGACTTCAGCATTCCTGTACATAAAGTTCAACTAACCCTCTGTCTTAGTCTCTTCCTGCTGCTATAACATAATACCTTACTCTGCAGCAATTTATAAACATCATACATTTATTATTCATAGTTGCAGATGCTGGGAAGTCCAAGGTCACAGCACCAGCACTGGCAGGATTGATGTCTGGTGAGGGCCCAGGCTCTGCTTCCAAGATGGTGCCATGAACACTGATTGCTCCAGAAGGGAAAACTCTGTGTTCTCATTTGGTCCAAGAGATGAATGGCTAAACAGAAGAGAGTGCTCTTTTAACTTTTTTTTAGAACAGTAATTCCATTCATGAGGACAGAGCACTCATGCTTCTAATACCTTCCCAAATGACCCCACCTCTCCATTTTATCATGTTGAATATTCTTTTTTTTTTTTTTTTATTAAATCATAGCTGCATACATTAGTGCAATCAAGGGGTACAATGTGCTGGTTTCATATACAATCTGAAATGTTTTCATCAAACTGTTTAGGATACCCTTCACGGCATTTTCTTAGTTATTGTATGAAGACATTTGTATTTTGCATTTAGTAAGTTTCGCCTGTACCCTTCTCAGATGCACCGTAGGTGTGGCCCCACCCATTACCATCCTTTCACCCCAACCTCTCCCTTTCCCTCCCTTCCCATATTCTTGTGCTATAGTTGGGTTATAGCCTTCATATGAGACCTTTAAATTAGCCTCATAGTAGGGCTGAGTACATTGGATACTTTTTCTTCCATTCTTGAGATACTTTGCTAAGAAGAATGTGTTCCAGCTCCATCCATGTAAACATGAAAGAGGTAAAGTCTCCATCTTTCTTTAAGGCTGCATAATATTCCATGGTACACAAGTACCACAATTTGTTAATCCAGTTGTGGATCGAGGGGCACTTGGGCTTCTTCCAGGACTTAGCAATTATGAATTGGGCTGCATTAAACATTCCGGTACAGATATCTTTTTTATAATGTGATTTTTGGTCTTCTGGGTATATACCAAGTAAAGGAATTAGGACCCCACAGGCAATTGAAGCAGTATCAAAAATACACTACTGGAACCTGATGAAACTAAAAAGCTTTTGCATGGCCAAGAACACAGTAAATAAAGCCAGCAGACAGCCCTCAGAATGGGAGAAAATATTTGCAGATTATGCCTCCGACAAAGGTTTAATAACCAGAATCCACAGAGAACTCAAGCATATTAGCAAGAAAAGAACAAGTGATCCCATCTCAGGATGGGCAAAAGATTTGAAGAGAAACTTCTCTAAAGAAGACAGGTGCATGGCCTTCAGACACATGAAAAAATGCTCACCATCCTTAATCATCAGAAAAATGCAAATCAAAACTACCTTGAGATATCATCTAACTCCAGTAAGATTAGCCCACATAACAAAATCCCAAAACCAGAGATGTTGGCGTGGATGTGGAGAAAAGGAAACACTTCTACATTGCTGGTGGGAATGCAAACTAATACGCTCCTTTTGGAAAGACGTTTGGAGAATACTCAGAGATCTAAAAAAGTAGGCTGACTCTTAACGCAGCACTTATCACAGGATGCTGTTGTTGACTGTTTTTCTGCCTATCCCACCAGATTTTGCGCTCCCTGTATGTTTGTATGGCCTATCATGGTTTTTATCATAGACATGGTGAAGTTGTGAAGACTTCTTAACTCATTACACTGAGGAAGTGTGGCCAGGGAAGATCATCAGAGTGACTTACCTTCTGGTGTGTGTATGTGTGTGTGCTTTAGTGCATTTGGGATGCTTTAACAGAATACCACATGGTGGGTGGTTTAAAAACAACAGAAATTTATTTCTCACACTCACAGGGGCTGGGAAGTTCAGTAAATCCAAGATCAAGGCACTGGCGGATGGAGTGCCTGGTGAGGGCCTAGTTCCTGGGTCATAGTCATCTTCTCCTTGCTGTGTCCTCAGATGGCAGAAGGGGCAAGAGACCTCCTGGGTCTCTTACTTACTTACACTTACTTTATTTTTTTTGAGGTAGAGTCTCACTTTGTCGCCCTCGGTAGAGTGCTGTGGCCTCACAGTTCACAGCAACCTCCAGCTCTTGGGCTTAGGCGATTCTCTTGCCTCAGCCTCCTGAGTAGCTGGGACTACAGGCGCCTGCCACAACACCTGGCTATTTTTTTGTTGCAGTTTGGCTGGGCTGGGTTCAAGCCCACCACCCTTGGTATATAGGGCCAGCGCCCTACCCACTGAGCCATAGGTGCTGCCCTCTGGGGTCTCTTTATTAAGAGCACCAATTTCATTTATAAGAATTTTACTCTATCAAAGGCCTCACTTACAAATATTATCACATCAGGGAACAGGTAGGTTTCAAATATGAATTTCTTATGGGGCAAACATTCTATGGGTGTTTGAAACTTACTCTCATCACCACTATTGCACACTTTCCTCCTCCACAAAGCCCCTTCATTGGCCTGTGAGTGAGATGTTGGCATTTTTTCCCCCCTAAGCCTGAAAATATTAGGACAATCCAGGTGGTCAAATTCAGTGTAATCAGTGTTTCTCAGGGAGCACTGTGGATGGATGAATGAAGGCTGATTATATCGTAAATATTTAATTTTAGATTCTGATTATTTCATATTGACATTTCAGAGCAGTAAATATTTTTATGCTGGATTCAGCCTACAACATGAAAAAAAACTCCTTCAATGGCAGAGTCTACATGTATAATTGCATAATTTAATACTTTCATTTAAAACATTTTTACTTCAAAAATTCTTTTAGAATAGAAAAAAAAATCTTATCCGAGAAGGATCAACCACAGGCTCATTGGGCTATATAGTAATTAGGCTTTGACTAGGAAAATGGAAGAATCTCTTTTCTAAAAATCACTACTTTGATGTGAGTATTTGCCATTCTCTGGTTCAACCCCACATGCAAAGAGTCATGGAAGAGTTTAAAATAGAGACTTCCACGGAGTGACTTTAAGTGGATAGCTTTTGCCTTTGCTGGAAAATGTCAGTTTCAGATATTCACTATTTGGAACCAGAACCCACCCTAGAGGGTTGTTGAGAAAACATTGGTTGAGTAATAGGAGGTAGATTTTTGGAGAAAACCAGCTCAGAAGAGTCTTTAAATTATGTGTGTGTTGAGGGGTGGAGAATATATTTAAAGCCATCTGATCTCTATGAACTAGTAAGTAATTTTATCTCAAGTATTCATGAGAATTTTGTAGAAGGCATTTGAAAAGCTCTTCCCTATTACAAGTCCAGCACATTTTCTGATTTTAAGGACTTGTACAAGACCCAAGATGAGATATTGTGAGATATTATGATTTCCATTTTACAGATGAGAACATTCAGAGAGGCTGAATGTAACTCTGTAACTAATGCCCTGGTACAATTAGAAAGAGTTAATGACAGACTTTCTACATGTCTTGAGTTTCTTTGGGGAGGCTACATTAGTGGTTTTCTCCAACTCTTTTATTTATACTACTCTTAGAGAGCTGAATGACTTATCTAATTATAAATAGGTTAAGATGGGTGGTGCCTGTGGCTCAAGGAGCAGGGAGGGCGCTGGTCCCATATACTGGGGGTGGCAGGTTCAAGCCCGGCCCTGGCCAAAAACTGCAAAAAAAAAAAAAAAAAAAAAAAAATAGGTTAAGAATAAGCAAGAATATTCTGTTCATCTCCACCTCTCTGGGAGGTCAGTACTCTTACCAAAGACTCAGGTCCTCCTTTGTCTCACTACACCATCAGCCTCACCTGCCCTAGGATTCAGCCTAATTCTGTAATTTCATCAGCGAGTTCATGAGCTACTACAACAAAGCCACACCCTACAACTTGTCCCTGATCATTGATATAAATACGATTTTGGTGTCCATGTTTATTCTTTTATTTCTTAATGTCCTCGGAACTCATCAAGACAGTAGATGCTATTTATGGCGACCTTCCTTTGGAGATCTCAATAAATAATAGAGTCAGAGTTCAAAGTCTTCAAAGTTCATACTGAAAACAATCACTACCTTAGTGGTGGCAACAACAAGAATCTCATTTCCAGGCTTCCTTCTGGTTAGTCTGGGGCCCTGTTACTAGTTCTGATCAATGGCCTGTAAGAAAAAGAATATGTGTCGTTTCTGGTTTGCAACAGGTAGGAGCTGGCGTGTCATTGCCTTCCATTGCATCTTGTGCTGAGGTAAGGGCGTCACCATCTCCTTATATGAAATTAGGAGCCCAGATCTCTGGGGTTCCCAAGTGCTGCTGTAATTAGCAGAAGCCTCTGTTTTCTAATTACATTGGACTTCATGTGAGTAGGAAAAACAAAACAAAACTTGGTATGTTAACATCTCCCTCTAGAGATCTAGGAGCTATTTTAATAGTGGAGTATGATCAAGCCTAATTAATTGCCCGGACATATATCTCAGGAAGATAGGAACCTAGTAGGTTTTAGATGTGGACAAGGAGGATGCAAGGCTGACACAGAAATAGCATGGTAAGTAAGGAAGTTCTGCAGAGTCAAGACAAAGTAAACAGTGTCAGCCCGATCCTTCCTTACTAAGGGCTTCCCCATTACGTTGGCTATTACTAGGTATCTGTTGTGATACCTACTCAACTACAATCTGTTTGAGGTCAAGGACAATATCACCACCATTCCAATGTCCTCAGTGCCCAGCACAGTTTCTCAAGGATGTCAAATTGTCACCAGATGACTGTTGAGCAGATGTAAAATGAAGCATTGGTAATGAACACCAATGCTGCAGTTGGGTTATTATGCCTCTGTATTATTTGTAATTATCATTAGCATAAATTATGCATCTATTCAGCATAAATATATCCATATATTTATGTTTAAGTTAACTATTTAGTAAACTGAATATAGTTCATTATATAATAATCAGCCTTTTATCTTAAACAGGCATTTCAGTTTCAGAGGTCAAGTCCATCAATGTAGTGAATTCAGATTGCCCAAGTGAGGGGCAGGAATAAAGCTTTGTGCTTCGGAGACTATTAAGAAAAATATGCTAAACTTCAAGTGCAAATAGAGGAAAATTTGAGGCTGCAAGGGTCTGGCAGCCAAGCCAGTAAAGGGACAGCACCAAGAATGTGGCTTTGGAAACTAATAATTCTGTGTGTCTATAGGGACCGAGAGTTAAGGGTAGGAGCCGGGGTTACAACTGAGGCTTTCCTGGTTAAATGGAGCACTTAAAGGAAGAAGTGGAGCTTGTTATAACAAGAGATGAGCCACCAAGACATAGCAGTGTGGGCCAGAGAGGCTTTGCTAGGCATGGAGAGGTGGTGTGACCAGATGATGAAGGATCAGCTGTCCTGATGCTGGGCGGATGCCCACAGGCAATGAGAACCAGCTGCAGTGAGCAGACCCAACAGCCCTTACCGTTCGGGAAGAGAAGACCTTCTGATTGGAACGTTTGAGACCCAGTGTTCTTGGATAACCCAGGAGCAGACAGGAGTGATGGAGAGCGATGCTGGATTTTACGCCATGTAAACAAAGGAGGCTCCACCTGGCTTGAATTCAAATTGAACAAATGGACAAGATAGAATAGCCCCTTCCCACCAAGGAATCCAGCAATTCCTGCTGTGTTTTTAAGGCAGTGTCCTAGGCTCAGGTGTGGATCCCTACGAAGGGATGTTGTTAAGGCCCTTTCTCTTAAGAACCTGAGAAAAGAAGAAGTAGCCAGGAAAAGATAAGTACTATCCCAAAGGAATAATCGGAAGTCCTCAGCTGGCCACGCCTGACTGTGAACTATACACCCCCAAATTACATTCCTTGCATTTTTTTATTAAGTCCAATACACATAGATCATAAATACATTTATGCATATGTGGGGTACAATGTGTTGTTTTTTTAATACAATCTGACGTGGTTACATCAAACCAATCAACATAACTTTTGCCTCATTTACTTGATCATTGTGTTAAGACATTTATGTTCTACACTTGACAGATTTGACTTGTACTCTTGCAATATGCTCCCTAGGTGTGGTCCCGCCTTTTACCCTCCCTCTATCAAACCTCCCCCCTCCCCTCCCTTCCCACTCCATTTCTCTCCTTCATCCTGGGCTATAGTTGTGTTCTATCTTTCATAACAAAGTGTGAGTAAATATAAGTAGGTTTCATAGAAGTACTGAGTATATTGGATACTTTTTCCTCCATTCTGGAGATACTTTACTCAGGAGAATATGTTCCAGGTTCTTCCATGTAAACATAAAAGAGGTAAAGGCTCCATCTTTTTTTAAGGCTGCATAGTATTCCATGGTATACATATACCACAAATTATTAATCCATTCATGGATCGATGGGCACTTAGGCTTCTTCCATCACTTGGCTACTATGAATTGAGCTGCAATGAATAATCTGGTGCAAATATCTTAGTGATTTTTGGTCTTTTGGATATACTCCTAGCAGAGGAATTGCAGGATCCAACGGCAGGCCAATTTTTAGATCCCTGAGTGTTCTCCAAACTTCTTTCCAAAACTATTCTTTGCATCTTTTCAGACCATCATGGAATAAAAGTTGAACTCGGTAACAACAGGAATCTGCCAACTCACACAAAGACATAGAAAGTAAATAATCTTATGCTAAATGATAGCTGGGTCATAGGTGTCATTCCTTGCATTTTCTACTATGACCAAGTTCTAGTGAAAAGTATGAAGTTTGTTGCTGTTTCAAAATATATTTTGCCTTTTAACAGACTTTAAGAGCTCCCTCTACTGCTTCGAATGTCTCTCTATCTTTGTCTGAGAAATGTCTCTTTCAGGAGAAGTTGAGAGACAGAAAAAAAAAGAAAGAGAAGAGAGAGAGACAGAGTGGGGAGGGGATAGAGAGAAAGAGAGAGAGAAATATGAATTTTAAAAGACTCCTATCCTCTGCTTGTCACTGCTATGGACTAAATTGTGTTCCCACTTCCCAAATTGATATATTGAAGCCCGAAGCTCCAGTGTGACCGTAGTTGGCTACAGGGCTGCTGAGGAGATAATTAAGGTTAAAAGAAGTCATAGGGCGGGGTGCTGATACAACAGTGGATCATCCTTGTAAGAAGAGGCAGCATAAGCCCTCACTCCTTCCTGCTCTGCTACATGGAATACGGCAGGACAGTGGCCATCTGCCAGCCGGGAAGAGAGGACTCCCCAGAAGCCAACCATGATGGCTCTTTGAGTTTGGATTTCCAGTTTCCAGAACTATGAGAAAGACAAGTATCTGTTGCTTAAGCCACTGGTCTATGGTATTTTGCTATGTCAGCCCAGCCTGAGTTACTGTGTCCATATTTCCACGTTACATCCTTCAGTGAGCCCAGACACCTGATTCGGGGGCATCATCCCACTTTTCACAGAAAGGAGATCAGAGCTCAGAGATGGGATCGTGTCCTATTGGCACAGACTAGTTGAGATTTTAACTTGGGTCTGTAACTAGAAGACCTGTGCTCTTTCCATCCTATGTCCCTGCCTGCCAGGCCTCCCTCCACGCTGCCACAGCACTATTTAATTAATTAATTAATTAATTAATTTATTTTTATTAAATCATAATTGTGTACATTGGTGCAATCATGGGGCACAATGTGCTGACTTTATATACAATCTGAAATATTTTCATTGAACTATTTACCATAGCCTTCATGGCCTTTTAATCACTATATGAAGACATTTATATTCTACAGTTAGTAATTTTCACTTGTACCCTTGTAAGATGCACCGTTTAAGTGTGATCCCACCAATCACCCTCCCTCCACACAACCTCCCCCCTCCTCTCCCCTCCCTTGCCCCCTCCCCATTTCTTGTGCTATAACTGAGTTTTAGCCTTCATATGAAATCTATAGAT
>CAUYRH010036666.1:0-15604 GCA_963574655.1 Perodicticus potto | reverse complement strand
GTTGGATGAAAATATTTCAGATTGTATATGCAGCCAGCACATTGTACCCCATGAATGCACTAATGTACACAGCTATGATTTAAAAAACTAACTAACTAAATAAATAAATAATTTTTTTTTAAAAAAAGGGTGATGTCTATGGCTCAAAGGAGTAGGGCACCGGCCCCATATGCCAGAGGTGCTGGGTTCAAACCCAGCCCCTGCCAAAAACTGCAAAAAAAAAAATAATTAATTAATTAATAAAAAACCAGGCGATGTGAAGGGTGCCTGTATTCCCAGCTACTAGAGAGATTGCGAGAAGGGAATCACTTGAGCCCAAGACTTTAAGGTTGCTGTGAGCTGTGACAGCACTCTATCAAGGGCGACAAAGTAAGATTCTGTCTAAAAAAAAAAAGGGGGGTATTTAGAGAATTTGACTTTCTCCAGACTCCTGTAAGCATTAAAGTACAAGATATTTATACCATTCTGCTCATTCACCACTGACATAGAGGTGTAGAGCTAGCAAAAGAGAAATGAATTCTTTCTGGCATTATATTTAAAAAATAATCTGGCCTTTAAAGATCATATTCTATTTATTGTATCACAGATACGGAAAATAAACTTTACAATAATCAACTTCAAACCTAATTTATGTCAAATCCAGGAACTCTAATATGCATTATATGAAATCAATTCACATTCTTTTTAAAAATTATTATATTAATATATGTAAATCTATAATAATTATCTTTGTATTAAATTATAATATTATATGCATATGTTTTCTTAAAAAGTTATCCATTTAGTTTATGGGGCACTAGAATCACATTTAATTTAGAATTTATTGTTAATTTGATCCTTAGACTATGGGTTGGATCCAAAGCAATGTAAAAATAAGATAAAAAATAAGTCACATACAAATATTAAAGGTAGGTCATATCTTATTTATAAATATTTGTAAAGAAAGACTAGCAAAGCGGCGGCGCCTGTGGCTCAGTGAGTAGGGCACCAGCCCCATATGCCGGAGGTGGCAGGCCAAAAACTGCAAAAAACAAAACAAAAAAAAGACTAGTAAAGAAAATTCATCATTTCATTCTGAAAATAATGCAAGGTCATCAACTGATATTTATGGCTTGAGTGTAAGTTCAATGTGAAGGAATGCATTGGTATATTCACTATATTAATTGGACTGTGACTATGCTCACAGATGCTGAAAGTACTTTTTTAAAATTTGGTATCATTTCTGATTACACCACACGTTAAAATAGAAATGAATGCGATTAATAGAGTCTTTCTCTCATGTATATATGACCTGTGATTTGTGGTTAGTAAAGAGAATATGGCTAAAGTAAAGCATATTAGAGATGCAATTAAGGCTCTGAATCATTTAGATTTGAGTTACTGAAAAGGGAGTTAATCTCTGGGACGTTTTGGTTAACTAGGTAAATGACATTGAAAAAGACATTTTCGTGCTGACTTTGAAGACACACACTGCCAGGTCAGCAAGGGGCCATGGAGCTAAGACTGGGGGTAATTTCCAGGATGGGAGAGCAACTCCTTGCTGACAAGCAGCATGAAAACAAGAGTTTACCATCCTATGACCATAAGGAGCTCAATCCTGCCAAGAACGGGGTTGCGGATCCCGAGCTCCCTCTGAGTTACAGGGCTGAGCTACCAAAGCACCAGCCCTGTATTGACTTCAGAGCACAAAAGCAGTAATTAAGTTCTAACTTTAAAATCTTGCGTAAATTTATCTGGTGGCCAATCCTGATTTGGAAACACATAACTAAGAAAAATCGGGAACACTACAATCTCAGCACAAAGCCGCCACAGAAGACAGCAAGGCGGGCAGGTGAGTCCATCCACCAGAGACCTGTGCCACGTTTGGGAGAAGTCTGTGCTCCAAGGTAGGAAATACACCCTAAATATCTCAGGCCTGATGGTGCATCATGTTGACAACCTGTTCTCAAAGGGTCATGGAAATTATTATTTCTACTGTACTTTCAATTTTTAAAAAAACGTATTTCACATTTTATATTTTTATTTCATATTTGTTATATAAGAATATATTCTTATTCTTATTTCATATTTGTTATATAAGAATATATTCTTATTTCATATTTCTTATATATAAGAATATATTCTTATTTATATTAAACCTGTATCATATTTTTTTAAGGATGATAACCTAATAAATGACTTCTGGGATTCTGGAATGAGAACAATGATAATTCTCCCTAAACGCCAATGACAAAACTGGAAAAATAATTGAAATGAAATTATTGCAAATGAAACATTGCAAGAGAGAATAGAGAGGACTTAGGCAATGTCCACATCCCCTCTGAGCATAGGAACACCCCCGACCCCTGACACACATAGGCAGATCAGTGGACTTGAATGAAGTAACAGCTGAAGAGGGTTCCTACCAACTTCTGGGTGGAGGAGGAGGATCGTAATTCGTATTTCCTATAACATATTACTCCAGCTACCCAGACATCAATAAGAAATGTGAGAGGCCAGGCACAGTGGCTCATGCTTAGTGTTGTGGGAGGCTGAGGCGGGTAGATTGCTTGAGTTCGTGAGTTCAAGGCCAGCCTGAGCCCGAGTGAGACCCTGTCTCTAAAAATACCTGGGCGTCCTGGTGGGCACCTGTAGTCCCAGCCACTTGGGAAACTGAGGCAAGAGACTCATGTGCGCCCAGGAGTTAGAGGTTGCTGTGAGCTGTGACAGCACAGCACTCTACCAAGGGTGACAAACTGAGACCCTGTCTCAAAACAAAGAAAAAAAGAAATGTGAGAACTGTAAAGAAAAATGAAAGGATGAAATACTCAGGAAAACAAAACTAAACTAATAAAAAATTCAACATAGACCCTTTGTTTATCCCTAACAGATCATGGTATTGGACTTAGCAAAAACCTCAAATCAGCAATTATAGTTTCAAAGTACTAATGAATTTCATATTTAAAGAATTAAAAAGAAATATATGATGACAATTACTCATAAAAGGGGGAATTTCAATTAAGAGACAAAAATTATCAAAAAGAACCAAGTGTAAACTATGGGGTTGAAAAGTATAACAACCACAAGGAAAACTTCTGGTTTTACAACAGACTTGAAATGACGAAGGAAAAAAAAAATTAGCAAATAATTTTATACACAAATCACAAAGGAAGAGAAAGAAAATGAGCTCCAGGGAAGCCAAGAATATGCACCATAGCAGAATAATATGTTTAATCTGAACTACCTTTGGAAAATCTAAAATATATACTGTAATTCATCTATTCAACTCCAAAAACATAAAAAAGTAATAAAGCATCATACAAAGGAATTAAAATGGTGCACTAGAATATACCTATTTTAAACAAAAATTTGACTACAAATAGAACAGAGAAATGAGAAAGATTAGAAATATATTAAAAAGTAGCATAATAGAAAACATAAATCAAAGTATTACAAAAATTAAGACTGAAAGAAAAGTAATTATGACTGACCTTTCAGAAATTAAAAGAATCATAAAGTAATAGCACGAACAATTTTATGCTAACCAATTAGACAACTTCAAGAAATTCCTTAGATGCATAAAATTATAAAAACTGCTTCAATAGGAAACAACAATCTGCATAGACTTATATCAAGTAAAATAATAATCATTAAGTATCTTTCTGCAAAAATCTTCATTCCAGATGTCCTCCCTTGGCAAATTCTATCCAAGATTTACAGAAAAAATAATTATATCTTTCACAAACTTCTAAAAAGTACGGGAGAAGAAAATACTTCCCAATTCAGTACATAAAACAGCATACTCTAAATCTAAAGCAAAGTAGAAATACTAACACAAATTACCAATCATAATCCCACATGTGTATAGACACACATCCTCCAAGAGAAAATTAGAAAACCAAATTCAGCTATATAGAAAAAAGAGTTTTATAGTATGATTAAGGGAGTCTTACCGCAGAAGTGGAAGGTTGCTTTAAAATCAGTAAATGCATAGACTATATTAATAGATTAAAATAGAAAAAATACATAGTTATTTCATAGATGGAGAAAAAGAAAATGACAAATTCCCTCTGTTATGGATGAAGACTTCCAACAACTAGGAGTAACTTTAACAAACTGATTAGTAAAGAACAGCAACAAAAATCTACAGCTACCTTTACCCTCAATGGCAAGGGACTGAATACTTCTAGAAATAGAGGTCAATCTCGTCAATTTGCTAAAAAAAAAAAAAATGAGCAGAAAAATCTAGGTAACATCACACTGACTGGTGAAAAGCGGAATCCTTCCCTCTAATACCTCTGTCACGAACAGAGCAAGGATGTTTGCTCCTACCACTCTTATTCAACGAGGTACTGAATTTTTTGCCAAAAGGATAGGGCAAGAAAAGCAAATACATGGTATACAAATTGAAAAAGAATACCTAAAACCATCCCTATGAAGAGATGACATGTTTGTGTACATGGAAATCTTAACATACCTATTTAAAAAATTACAGGATGCTTATATTCTCACAAAAACCTGTACACACATTCATAGCAACTACAGAAATATCATCATAATCTCAAATTGGTCATAGTCCAAATATTCATCAATAATCAAAAGGATTAAAAATAATGAAGAATCTGGACAGTGAAATACTACTCAGAAATAAAATGAGGCAACCTGCTCTTGAAACAACTTGGATGGGCATTACGTTTAATGGTAAAAAGGCAGTCTCAAAAAGTTGCATACAGTGTGATTTGATTCACTTAGTGCGTATTTTTTATATGATAAAACTACAGAGACAGAGAACATATTACTGTTTCCTGGGGTACAGAGACAGTAGTAGAAGCAAATAAAAGAAGTAATGAGTGAGAATTATGTTATGGTTATCAGAAAGTTCTGTGACTTGATATTTGTTTTATTTACAAAAATTTATACATGTAATTATATGCAGAACTACACATTTAGAAATAATTACATGTAAAATCTGGAACAAGGTGAATAAAGTCTATAATTTCCTTAATACTATTGTACCAGTATCAATTTCATGATTTTAATAATTTACTACTGTTACATAAGATGTTGCTGGGACTGTATATTTTTGCAACCTCCTCCAATTCTGTTATGATTACAAAGGATAATATCTGTATTCTTAGGATATACCTGTACAGAAATGGGCAGAAATGAAGTGTTATGACATCGGAGAGGAAGTAAAAGAAAAAATGTTGTGAGTGAACATATATACTACTATACCAATTTTTAGTGACACCTGAGAGTTTTAAACTTATATAAGTTAAACTAAAAATCTGGAGAAATAAATGTGTGAGGCAAAATGACATTCAATGCATGAATTTAGATGGGATTTTAAAAGTATACATTCATCATAGTTTCCCTGTTCCAATACTATCATTTGGTTTTATAATTAAAAAAAAAAAAATCTTGTAGAAAAGGCCTTTCAGTATATAGAGCCACAGCCACTTTCTCTAGATCAAAATTCAACAAACTACTGTTCCATATGCTAAATCAGACCTTGTCTCCTGATTTTGTAAATAAAGTTTTATTACAACATAGCTGCATCCATTCTCATGATATATGTGATATGTAATTTGTTTCTTGCTATAGTGGCCAACTGGCAACCATCTGGTCCCCAAAGCTTACGGTGTTTACTATGCTTTATCTGAAAAAGGCATCTAGTAAATATTTTCCATGTCATGGGTCACTCCTGACGACTGTCCAGATCTGCTGTGGTAGGGAGAAAGTAGCCCTACCCCCTCAAAATGGGTGTGACTGTGTGTAGATAAACCTTTAAGTAGAAAAGCATCCAGCCCACGAAGTGCACTTTCAAGATATGTGGCTTTCTAAGTGATCTTTTTCTGACCTATTATATAGTCTAAGTTAGATGTCAGAGCATAACTTTTTTTTTTTGAGTGTCTCACTCAGTCACCCTGGGTAGAATACCATGGCACCTTAGATCACAGCAACCTCAAATTCCTGGGTTCAAGCAATCCTCTGGTCTCAGTCTCTCAAGTAGCTGGGACTATAGGCACCCACCACAATGCCCAGCTAGTTTTTCTATTTTATGTTTCAAGTAGAGATGGGGTCTTGCTCTTCCTTGGGCTGGTCTCAAACTCCTGAGCTGAAGCAATGCATCAACCTTCACCTCCCAGAGTGTTAGGATTACAGGCGTGACCCACTGTGCCTGGCCCTGAGCACACTTTGAATGTATTTATTTTAACTGCTAGAACATAATACAAAATTTCAGATTTCCTCAGCACTCTTCCCATTTTGGTTTTCAGGTTGGTGAGGACAAAGCTGACTTCTTATCTACCACTCTATTTTCAGGACTTAGAACTCAGTTTGAACCATAGCATGTATTAAAATATGAATTAATGATTAAAATAATGAATGAGTGACTCTAATAATATTCTCTAGTAAGTTGAACATAAAAGTTAATGACTAAATCTTATTTTCCAGGTCTGTAGAACACCAAACTAAAAAGTGAAAAACAAATATTTGAACTTTGGCCTAATGTGGACAGTGGTGCAATGTTTAAATAATCCGACCTTTTGTTACTTAGAAGCCCTTAATAAGTTGATTCCCTGAATTCTAGAGATAATCTATATAGTTAAATCTATTCAACAGTCACCAGAGTAACATAGCACCAGATGCTTCATCCTCTTCAAAATTTGTTTTTCTTATGTAATAAAGATTTTAAATTGCCTATATGACTGGCTTTGTGTAAGAGAAATAAAGAGAAAAAAGAGCAGATGGTAGAAACATTTATTCTAATTCATTTTATAAGTTGATATTGCTAACAATTTTTTTCTGGCTTTCAGTGGTCTAAAACAATTTGATATGGCAGGAAGAAGGACAATTAATATTTTAAAATGAGTGGTTTATTAAGGAGACTTATAAAGTATCTATCCTTAAAGATATGAATATAAGGACCTCCACGTGGCTCACAGTTTTTAATAATGTGCTTCTTTGAACATATTTTTAAAGCATACTTGCAAGGCAAATTGTAGACATTTTAAAACTAAAGCTTATTTTGTGTGATTCCATTTCATGATATCCTTTTTGTGTTTCTATTGTATTCAGAGTAATGAAACAGTCATTTGATTTAATATCAATTACTGAAAATAATATGTTAGAATTCTAGGTAGACCGAGAAATATCAAGAGGAAGTTGCTAAGACTTATCTGAAGAAAGATGTTCTAGCATGTTTATAACATCTACCAACTTATACTTCTTCATGATACATGAGTTGTGGAAACAAGAAAAGTGTCAAAAATAAAAATTCCTTATCATCTGTGAATGTTTAGCTGGCTGGTTACTTACCGTCTAATTCCTGGAATCATCAAAGATCATTGTGCTAAAGTTTGGTTTCACTTAACTTTAATTTTTATTTTTTTTATTGTTTGGGATTCACTGAGGGTACAAAGAATTAGGTAATACTGATTGCATTTGTTAGATGAAGTCCCTCTTATACTTGTGTCCTGCCCCAAGAGGTGAACCCTACACAGTGACCCCATCTCTCTCCCTTCTTCCTTCTGCCTGTCCCCTCATTCCCCGACCCCCCACATTGTATTAGCTTATCTACTGCCTTCTTATTGGAATTGAGTACATTGGATTCTTGCTTCTCCATTCTTGTGATGCTTTACTAAAAAGAATGTGTTCCACCTCTAACCAGGTTAATACAAAGGCTGTAGAGTCTCCATCTTTTTAAATGGCTGGATAGTAGTCAACATTACCACAGCTGGTTAATAGTAATATGTACATATACCACAGCTTGTTAATCCATTCCTGGGTTGGTGGGCATTTAGGGTGTTTCCACATTTTGTTGATTGTAAATTGAGCTGAGATAAAGAGTCTAGTGCAAATGCCCTTATGATAAAAGGAATTTTTTTCTTCTGGGTAGATGCCCAGTAATGGGATTGCAGGATCAAATGGGACATATAATTTGAGTTATTTGAGGATTCTCCATACTTCCTTCCGAAAAGGTTGTATTAGTTTGTAGTCCCACCAGCAGTGTAAAAGTGTTCCCTTTTCTCTACAACCATGCCAGCATCTGCAGCTTTGAGACTTTGTCACGTGGGCTATTCTCACTGGGGTCAGGTGATATCTCCAAGTGGTTTTGATTTGCATTTCTTTGATGATTAGGAATGATGCACATTTTTTCAAGTTTGTTATCCATTCATTTGTTTTCTTTAGAGAAGGTTCTGTTCATATCTCTTGCCCAGTGATATTGGGATTGTTGGATCTTTTTTTGTTGATTAATTTGAGTTCTCTGAAGATCCTACTTATCAAGCTTTTGTCCAAGTCATAATATGCTAATATCTATGTCCATTCTGAAGGTTGTTTGCTTTGGTTGCTGTTTCCTTAGCTGTGCAGAAGCTTGTCAGTTTAAATTCTATTTGTTTATTTTTGTTGTTGCTACAAGTGCTACAGAAGTCTTCTTCGTAAAATCTTTCAAATATTCTCCCCACAATTTCTTCCATGATTTTTA
Source organism: Perodicticus potto (assembly GCA_963574655.1). Taxonomy (NCBI): domain Eukaryota; kingdom Metazoa; phylum Chordata; class Mammalia; order Primates; family Lorisidae; genus Perodicticus; species Perodicticus potto. Next base: position 7,137 of record CAUYRH010036666.1, on the reverse strand, counting down.
TTGTTTTATCCCTTAGATTTAAATCTTTTATCCATCTTGAATCAATTTTTGTAAGTGGTGAGAAGTGCAGGTCCAGTTTCAGCCTTTTACTTGTGGTTTTCCAGTTCTCCCAACACCATTTACTTAATAGGGATTCTTTTCCCCAGGGTATGTTCTTGTTTGGTTTATAAAGACCAGGTAGCTTCACTTAATTTTTACTTTCAGATGTCTTCTTTGATTAGAAAGTGAAATTCCATCTTCCATGTGCTGCCCGCCCCTCCCTGGTGCTCTGCTAGGGTCTCCACCAAGAAGCCAGGCACCCCACTTTACACAGCCTTTCCTGCTAACTGGCAATTTTCAAACCTATCATTTAAAAAAAAATCAACTTTACTGCTCATTTCGGTTTTGGAACTAAATGTTTTGAAGACAGCACAACATAGCTTAGTTGGATAAAATGGAAGAACTGAATTCAAACCCAGTTCTGTCACTTATGAAATGCAAGTCCAGGAGGTAAATTCCCTGGAGGAGCTGGGCTTCCTTAATCTGAGGTAGGAGAGAGAATGTTTTCCTGCCTCCACGTAGGATTGCTGGAAGGCTCAAATGAGCCTTGACATGAAAGAACCTTACAAATGGCTACACTGTGTAAGAGCACATTTTTTTTTTACTAAGTAATGTAGCAGCGGCCAAGTTTTCACCAGAGTTGACTCCCCAGATTTAGGCCTGAACATAACCAGAGAGCTGGTGAACCCAGATAAACTAGAAGGTCACTGGGCTTATCCTTTCTAGGAAAACTCTTGGCCAAAACTTTTCCAAAAGGAAGAAAAAGTTAAAGGTAAACATAAATTCGGGGGAGAAACAGGCAGGGGCCAAGGGATGTTTCAAAGCACACAGCTGTTACCTGCCAAGTAGCCTGACCTGCCCATGAGTCTAAAGGTGATAAAGGTGCCAATCAAATGGTCAGTAAGAACAGGAGCTTTCCCCTGACCATCGCAGGATATTGAGCTAAGCTTTCAAAAGCATGCATCAGAAATTTTAAGGATGACTTTGATAATGACCTTAAACTGATCCCCCTAGGCCAAGACATACACTGGTTTTCTGTGAGCTTAATTTACCTCTTATTCCTAAAAGTAATGAAGCAATGAAGGTTTGAAAAATTTGGCAGAAAAAAAAAATTAGGGCTTCCCTAAGTTAATAGAAGTGAGTCTCAGTCTTATGTTTGATATGAATATATATATTCATATATATATGTGTATACACACACACACACACACACACACACACATATATCAAACATTAGACCAGAGGAGTAAAAAGCACCAGAGCTTCTGGACAGGAGGAATAAAAAGCACCAGAGCTTCTGGCAGAGGGAAGACCCAAGTGGGAAGACTCTACCTGGGCTCCTTGTCCAGGGGTATTAGGTCTTGAGAATTGTTCTTGGCTGGGACTTGGCAAATGGAAACGTGTTTTCAATGTTAATGAGTGTTAGGGACAAATGAACCCAGTCCCTCCAGCTCAGGGCAAAAGGTCAGGACGTTTCCCTCATAAAATTGCCCAGGCCTAGGGAAACTGGGGTCCCTGTCCAGCCTTGAATGGGGCACCCTGTATCAATACAAAGATGGTGGGAACAAAAATAAATATTTGACAGGGTGCTCGTGATCGTGAGATTGGCTGTCGGATGGAAACTGATACAGTGGCGGCTCTGCCCCTTGTGATCTGGGTAGCGACCAGGGACCTGGACAGCCTGGCCGTGCTTCAGTTGGTGCATCTCATGGTCAGGAGGTCAGCTGTGCACCCAAAGGGCTGTTGTAAGAATTTTTTTAAAAATCTTCACATGCTTCACAAGTGAAAAGGAAATCAAGATGGTCTGCAATGAAAGGAAATGCAGAGACTGTGTGTCCAGCAAACCTCCAACCAGCCCTCCAGGAACGTTCAGGGCCTGGCAGGCATGCAGCCTCAAAACAGTTCAGACAGGAGAGTGTGACCTCAGAAGAATGATCTTTCCCAATTATAGATATTTGCTTGATTCCTTTAAAATCAAAAAATCCATGTTTAACATCTTTGATCCTCTGGTACATATTCCTAAAATTAATTTGTGGCAAGAGAATGGAAAAACCTCTGTTCTCGATTTCTTCAATATTCAACAAAAAGTTTAAAATAGGCATTCTCCATTTTCCCTGCCAACGCATATTCTATGATTCCATTAACTCACACTACATTTTTAATAGTTTTTCCATCTCTCTTTTTAACATTTAATCGCTAACAGCTCATATCAACCAGGTGACAACCATTTATTTAGCACATTTAATCTGTACATATTTGCAGGCTCTAAAGGTGCATTTGGGAGGGGAAGAGGAGACAGAAAGAAAAAGAAAGGGAACAAAGTCCTGAAGTTAAGCTCTATTTATATTCTTACACTCAGCCTGAAAGAACAAGATTTCCGTAGACAAATGCGGGCATGTTGTTACTGATATTGCACTGCATTATGATTTTGTGAAAAAAAAGTTTATAATTGGATAGATCATAGAGCATTTACTTTAAGACTGTGAGAGAACTAAGATCGGAGTGAAGAACAATCATTTAAGAAATGTAATCGAGCATTCTCCATGTCCTTCTCATTCATCTGTGTTAATTGAAAAATAGAAGAATCCTGTAACACAGGGAAGAACACAGATTATCTTATATACTCCTTGAGACAAGTTGCATCACAATGAAAAAGGCAGAGAAAACATGCGGAATATGCAGAGTGTGTACTCAAACAGAAAAGGGCTTTTGTTCCCTTGGTTTTTGTTTTCTTACAGGTCACGTACCAAGGGCAGAAGATGAAGGCAGACCTGAGATGAAAAAGGTGTCTGCTGCCTTCCTAGCTCCGCGTTCTCTCATCTTAAGCCTTACTTTGCTTGTCTATAAAATCATCTTCATCAAAATATGCACCTTCAATAGTATTGTGATAATTTAATGGTGTGATCAGTATAAACGGTCAACAATAAATACTAGGCAGTCAGTTACCATGTACCGTCCTCATTCTTGAACATTTTTTTCTAGCTCTGTGGAGATACCATTGACAAATAAAAATTGCAGATACTTAAGGTAACAATGTCATGTTCTGATACGCATTTTCGTCCCAATCATTGATAACCTTTCTTGAAAGAGTTTTGCAAACTTTTATTCTTTTTTTTTTTTTTCCTCTCACCGGCTTTTCTATGCTCTCCAAGCATGGATCGCAAATAGACATGTTTATCCTATATGTTAATTCATCAGGATTTGTTATCCACAGCCTTATTACACGTACTCAATTCTGTTGTGAAGTCCCTTCATCTGATACAATAAGTCCTTCAGTTTGGAAGTAAAGTCTGAGCAGGAAATCATCTAAAGGGCGAAAAGAGAAACATCAGAACTCTGCCCAAGATTGCTTAGTTCTTTGCTATACAGGCATAATTAGAAACAATAGCCTACCTGCATTTCCACACCTATTCTGCAATCCCAGTGTGGGCATTCTTCATTTTCTTTCCTTGTCAGCAAGACTTGGTCTCACCTCCCTGAGAGTCTTCATTTGGTGTTCTTCCTTCCATGGAGACATTATTTCTTAATCAGATGAAATTAACCAATCTCTAAGTGTTCACGACATTAATTTCATAACACGTTTTGCCGACACAATCCTGGAATATGGTGCTAATTCATAAATCACACAGTATTTACCTGAGTGACTAAATTACAACTCATCTTCCTGGTATACCTTGCAGCGGCCCACACAATGCCTTGTTTATAATATGTACAAAAAATAAAAAAGAAAGAAAGGAAACAATCAATGATAAGAGAAAATGCTACTTTGTATGCCATTTTAATGATAGTTTCTCTATGCATATATTTGAAAAAGGATTCACACACTAATTCGTAGAACCACATGCCTCAAAGTTTTTTTCTGAATTCTTGCCTCAGAATTACATTAGGTGTTGCTGCCAGTACAGATTTCAGGCTTTTTCTAGAGTTACTAATTCATAATCTAAGAAAGTGGAGACTCAGAAACATCATTTGAACACTCTGCCTTGTGTATTCTCACTTGTACTGAAGCTGTGGGATCACCTGTGCTGCTGAGCATATTTCAGAGATTATTTTACATAAGTAATTAAGATATTATCAGAGACAATTTGTCATACACGATATGATCACTACCCCTGTTGACATTCTAATCTATAGTTCTTGTGCCTGTTCTCATTTGTACATGTGAAAGGTGAAGATAATTTTGAAGTATGAATGTGCACCACAGGTAGGAGTTTTCGAAAGATGCTTCATCAGACTGCTGAAATAAGCATATTAAACTGGTAGAGAAACCCAACATATCATATTTTAATCATTGAGATTTAAAAACAAGGATTCCTTTGTAATTGTAATTACATAAGTAATTGCATATACACAATATCTATAAATACATTCACAAATAAATGTCTATGTAATTACATATATACAATATCTATAAATACATTCATAAATAAATACCTATGTAATTACATATACATAATATCTATAAAAACATTCATATATATATTTAATTTTATATAGAATAAATTTTCAAAATTCTTATTTTTCATCATTCTTCTCATTTAAAAACCAAGGGATGAATTTGATATTTTTCCAAAACATTAAAATTTTCTCTAAATTTCTAATGTTGGAAGGGATTTCCACATTTTCTAATCTTCTATTTGAGCCAAAATGGCAAATGGGGGTAAATTTTAGTTTCAAATGTACTGTCAGGGGACCAGGTTCCCCCAGGAGGGAAGGCATGAGTGACTGATAGGCGTCTGCTGGCCCAGCAGCCCTTCTCAACATTCCCATGGGCCTCTGAGCAGGTCTGGAGGCCTCTTCCTACCAGCCAGGGATGGTGATCATGGCCATACCCTTACACTTGGTGTGTATTCCCTTAATCTTTTACTTAGTCTTAATTAGGACTAGCTGACTCCATCTGGAAGATTCACTTAAGGGGCTCTCCATAATTAGAAAGTTACAGTTCTTGAAATGTTTATTAATTAAACATTTATTTGTTTTTTACTTGACAAATTAGTTTATTAATATTAAGTTTAAGGTTGTACATAAAATTGTAATAGTGACAATTAAAATAAAGAGAATTGAAAGGAACAGCAGAGTGGGGTCTCAGTGTGTGCCACACCTTTTGGGGGCAAAACACAATTGTAAGAGGGACTTTACTTAACAAATGCAATCAGTGTAACCTGGATTCTTGTACCCTCAATGAATCCCCAACAATTAAAAAATAAAATAGTATTTCATACAAAAAAAAAATAAAGAGAATAAACCATTGACTAAAATGTGTGATAAAATAAACTTTTTGATCCAGTGCTACATAGGTAAACATTTCCCCCTTATCAACATTATACCTAAAACACAGTTAAATTGTAACATCATCTGACCAGAACTAGAAATAATATTGTCCTTTCTCACTGCATTATTGAACAGGGATGTAACTGCAGATCAAGGCTGTCTTGATGAGTCAGTGATACAGGATGATAACTTGACAGGCGATCAATATTCCATATGATCAGCTGAAAACAACAGATGCTACAGCAGTAAGTAAAGTGAAGTTTAAACCCTAACTTTTACCATTAATTTATTCCTAAGGCTTATTTTGTCAGGGAGAGGAGCTGATCAGTGAACGATTTATTTAATGTGAAAATTTTAAGTTTGGGCTAGTAAACAGTGTAAATAAAATTAACCATTTCATTTGAATATTGGGAGTTTTTTTCCCCCTTACTCAATTTTTAACACATTTTATTATTTTTATTTCAAATTTAATATGAGGGTATAATTTTTAGGTTACATTGTTCTCACTTCCAAGGTAAAGTTCAAGTTGTAGAAGAACTCCTCACCCAGGGGGGCGTGCAGGGCACCCTGGCATTGCGCACATTAGGTGAGATACCAACAACCCCCTCCCTTCAAGTTTCACCTGAAGAAAGTGTCATCCTCTAGTCCAGGGGTCCTCAAACTATGGCCGGCGGGCCACGTGTGCTGAGGACATTTATCTGGCCCACCAGGTGTTTTTGCCTCCGCTGCCTGTCCTGTTTAGCAGCAGACTCATCCCAGGCCTGCAAAATCTGTTAGCAGAAAAACCACAGGTTGCATTCCCAAATAAAATATGTGGATTCACTGGAAAAGTTGCAAAAAGAGTTCCAATTTAGATTTAAAGAGTTTCATCTCCATGAACAGGACATACAGCTTTTCCATAACCCATTTTCTCTTGATATTGAAAATGTGGGGATCAGTCCCTGACGTCGCTGCCCCAGCCGCCTCTCTGCCAGCTGCTCCAGCGCCACCTTGAGCAGCCATCTCCAGCAGTCAGGAGCCAGGCACTGATGGGTACGGCAGGGGTGGCTGAGCACTCCTGCAGCTCTGGCTCTGTGTGGGCAGCGGCTTTCCAGCTTCTCCATGGGGCTGGCCTGAGGTGCCCAGATGCTCTAAGAATGTTTCCACTGTTGCTTGGAGGATACACTTAGTGGGATTCAGAATTCCTGGAGAATTGCCTTTGTGAGAAGCTAGAAGTATTTCTTTAAATTCCTTCTCTTAGTTTTTCAAAGAAACATCAAGAAACCATGAACGACATTAGTAATGAAGAGTTTGACTGCCACTTGCTTGATGAAGGTTTTACTGCCAAGGACATTCTGGATCAAAGAATCAATGAAGTTTCCTCTTCTGATAAGGATGCCTTCTATTTAGCAGACCTCGGAGATGTTCTGAAGAAACACCAAAGATGGCTAAAAGCTCTTCCTCATGTCACTCCCTTTTATGCAGTCAAATGTAATGACAGTAGAGTCATTGTGAAGACCCTCGCTGCCACTGGGACAGGATTTGACTGTGCTAACAAGACTGAAATACAATTGGAGCAAAGTCTCTGGGTGCCTCCAGGGAGGATTATCTATGCAAATCCTTGTAAACAAGTGTCTCAAATTAAGTACGCTGCCAATAATGGGGTCCAGATGATGACTTTTGACAGTGAAGTCGAGTTGATGAAAGTTGCCAGAGCACATCCAAAGGCCAAGTTGGTTTTGCGGATTGCCAGTGATGATTCCAAAACAGTCTGTTGACTCAGTGTTAAATTTGATGCCACACTCAAAACCAGTAGACTTCTTTTGGAACAGGCAAAAGAGCAAATAT
>CAUYRH010036664.1:0-77490 GCA_963574655.1 Perodicticus potto | reverse complement strand
CCCAGAGAGAGTGGGAGTGTCTCCTCAAAACATCTCCAGGGATGCAAGGCCCACAGCCATCGCTCCCCCACTACCACTCGGTGCCTCAGGGGACCGCCTCTCCAATTCGGCCTCCTCTCGGCTCACTTTCCTCTCACCACTCTTGAGCCAGAAAAACAGCACAGATCAGCAACAGCCTGTGCCCTGTCCACACCCCTAAAGAAAATGTCCAAGAATCTGGACTCCATGGGGGACAGACCTCCAGACCTCAGGGTGAGAGTGGAAGGGAGTGCCAGGAGTTCAAACTTGCAGGTAGAGAATATATACAGTTTTATACAGTTTATGCCTGGCAGGAGAGTGCCATGGCACCCTAGTAGGGGGAAGGAGGTCCGGTTTTTAGAGGGTCTCTCCCATGGGGTAGAGTGGGAGGACATCTGAACTCTGCTCGCTTGTTTGTATGGAGGTATGGAGTATGCTGCAAGCCGATCTTATGATGGGAGGGGACTCCCGTCCGCTTGGCGATGTGTTCTGTACCTTTTATTTGTATACTTGGGGTCGCAGGTTGCTCCAGCAGGGTTGATGTAGTTCTTCGACCTTCTCTTTTGGCTCAGTTCCAAATCATTGGCTTTCTTGCTAAATTTCTGTCCTTTAATTCTCCTTCTGGACGGGAGCATCTGTGGAAAGCTGGCTGTAGACCTCCATCTTGGCTCCTCCTCCATTTCTCTGTAATTTTAATAACTATATACCACTAAACAATTTGGAAACAATGACAACAGAATTAAGCAAACAAAATGGAGAATATCTCAAATAACTTTTTTTAACTTTTTAAAAAATGCTAGAACAGTCACTTTCTCTTCAACTGACCAAAGCCAGTAAAAGAAGAATTGTGTAACAATAGAGTCAAAACACAAGAATCCAAGCAGTTTTATAAGTTTAAATCTTCAACCCACGTTTTCATATTTATGATAGGCACATAACAAACTCCCAGAAGTATTATTTTCAATTCTGAGAAAGCAACCTTGACCACTGTAGTGGAGTTGAATTGTATTCCTCCAAAAGACATGTGTATAGCCTGTGGTATTTGCTAAGGTGACCTTACTTAGAGATAGAATTTTTGCAGCTATAATTAAATGATCTTGTTAAGATCATCCTGGATTTAGGAGGTCCTAATATAACCACTGATGTTCTCAGAGGAGAGAGGGAGATTTGAGACACAGAAAAGGAAGGGAGAGATTTAAGTAATAAATCTATAAACCAGGGAATACCAAGCATTGCCAGATGCTACCAGAAGCTAGAAAACAGGCAAAGAACAGATTCTTTTTCAGAACTTCCAGCACTGATAACACCTTGATTTTGGACTTACAGCCTCTAGAATTATGAGAATAAAATTTCTGTTGTTTTAAGCCACCAAGTTTGTGGTAGGTTATTATGGAAACTAATACAACCAGTATTGTATCACTACCTCCACCCCTCATATCATATGTAACATCACCAACCTTAACATCCCAGGACACTTCTCTGTAACAGAAGGCAAAGAGCCTGGGAAAATTCAACTTGCTGACTAACCAAGAGAAAAAGAGACTAACACAGATATGCTCCAGAGAGCATATGACTGCAGCAGCATTCCTCAACTTTCAATACATGCACCTGCCTAATGCTTCTTTTTTTTTTTAACTTTAAATTTTTGGGTAACTTAATAGTTGTACATATGTATGGGGTACATGTGACATTTTGATACAAGCATACAACAATGATAAAATCAGGACAATTGGGATATCCATTACCTCAAACATTTATCATTTTTTTGTGTTTGGAAACATTCTACATCTGCCTCTCCAGTTATTTTGAGGAAGGAGAGAGATTAGTAAGTTCTCATCTGATGGGCACAATGTAGAGGTATATGGCACACCTCCTGTGTGAATAACTCAACTACAACTTGAACTTTTACCTAACAAACACAATGTAACCTAATCATGTGTACCCTCATATTAATCTGAAATTTTAAAAAAGAAAAAATGAAATAAAGTCAACAAAGATAGCCTTTTTACCTTTTACCTCCCCTCTCAGATTGACTTTCATATCCAAAAGGGGAAAAGAATATGTATTGCTCTGTAGGCTCCTATCTAGAGATTGCTTTCATCTTCCATCAATAAAATTGGGATTTTTTATTTTTATTTATGTAATAATCCAGTGGCCATCACTATAAAGGAGTAGTTAAGAGCTTAGGCTCAGAGAGACCTGAGTCTGAACTCAAGTTCTATGCCTTATGAATTGTACAAACTTGGGCAACTTAATTAAGCTCTCCAAGTCTCAAATGTCTCATCTGTAGAATGCAAACAAAGCTATCACTTTCTCCATGAAACTGCAGTGGGGAAAGTGAGATATAATTTATATGTGTCTAATATATGGTGAATACTAAATAAATATAAGCTGTGAAAAAAATATTATTAACATGATCTATTGTGCTACCAAACACTAGCTCTCATTCCTAGCTTTTTTTTTCTTTTTTTATGTAGAGACAGAGTCTCACTTTGTCACCCTTGGTAGAGTGCTGTGGCGTCACACAGCTCATGGCCATCTCCATCCAACTCCTGGGCTTAGGCAATTCTCTTGTAGCTGGGACTACAGGTGCCCACCACAACACCTGGCTATTTTTTTGTTTTGCACTTTGGCCCGGGGCTGGGTTTGAACCAGCCACCCTTGGTACATGGGGCCGGCACCCTACTCACTGAGCCATAGGCACTGCCCTCCTACCTGTTTTTTTGTAACCATTTATCAACCACTGTTTATTCTGCCTCCTCACCACCCCCTTTGAGCCTCCAGCAGCCATCATTCCACTCTCCACCTCCATAAGATTGATTTTTTTTTTTTTTTGGTCTTACATACAAGTGAGGACATTCATTATTTGCCTTTATGTACCTCTCTTATTTCACTAAACATAATAATGTCTTCCAGTTTTCACTAAATGCAAAACTGTTCAGCAAGTCTCTGAAAAGTAAGTTCAAAGTTCTATTTCTTCAAGAATGTACTCAATTTTTAACCCCTTAAAAATAGACCAGCTCTTATACAATTAGTTATTTGAACAAGAAATATGTGCTGTGTCCCCACAAGGAATAGAATGACACCCTAAAGGTTCAAGGAAACTTTAAATGATGGCATATACTCAATATACTTCAAGAGAAATATAGAAAAGCTGTAACAAGGATAAAAGAGACAAGAACTACTGATAAAAAGAGAAATAGCAGAAAATTAAGTAAGAGTAATCTGAGGTATTCTTAAAACTAAATTCTCCACTCTGATTTCTTTCAAAATTACCTTCCTGAAAACCATTAACATTTCTGATGGAAATGAAGAACAAAGCATTATAAATATTTAGGCAAACTTCCAGAAAATATTACACATAATGATTTTCCCACGGTCATAGAAGTACACAATTTCCTTAGTGTTTGCTCCAAAAGATGACCCTATTTAGAACAAAACTGCAAGTATTGGGCTTGTTCCAAACAGAACTGAGCAGCTGGGAAAGTTTGTTTTTATTGAACTATACCATCTGTGGCCCCTCAGCCCAGTGCCCATGTGTTGAATTCTCAGAGACCATGATCTTTCTCTGCACTGCACTTTCTTACACTCACTGCCCACAAAGATTCCCCCAGTTTGGATCTTCCCAGCCCAATTTTTCATTATTATTACCTCCAGAAAGCATTAGTTGTCATGTGAGTCAACTCCTTTGGAATCTTTTTCCTTACTCAGTGATATCCAGAGCTAAAAATGAACTCACATCACATATCTGTGATGTCAGAGGGGAATTCTTTTTTTTTGTTTGTTTTAACAGAGACTTGATATTTATTGTGCAATTTTATCTCCAACAGAACATGTGGCATTCTAGATGCATATGAGGTAATAAAATCAATACTCCAATTATAACACCTGAAATAATTGGCTCTAGTAACAAATGTCTCTTATAATTAAAAATATTGAACATTTAGGTGGTGCCCATAGCTCGGTGAGTAGGGTGCCGGCCACATACACTGAGGCTGGTGGGTTCAAGCCTGGCCTGGGCCTGCTGAACAACAAAGACAACTGCAACCAAAAAATAGCTGGGTGTTGTGGTGGGCACCTGTAGTCCCAGCTAACTGGGAGACTGAGGCAAAAGAATCACTTAAGCCCCAGAGTTTGAGGTTGCTGAAAGTTGTCATGCCACAGTACTCTACCAAGGGTGACACAGTGAGACTCGACCTAAAAAAAAAAAAAAAAAAAAAAAATTGAATGTTTAAAAAACTCTTGTAGCATTTTCTGTTCCTAAAAAAAAAAATGAACCTGACACTTAAAATACAACTTACTCTTCTATATAAATTGCTCACCAAAAAATCGTTCTATTCTATATTACAGTATGCATTTATAGTTTTATTAACATATCCCTAGTGGGTATGAACTCTACACAGTACAATCAAATAGAAATTATTCATAGAGAATCAACAAGACTCCAACAATAAAAATATCAGAATCAATGGATTTATCGCAGTTTCTCCACAAGTATTCATCATAGAAAAGAGAGTAAAGGCAAGTTGGCCCCAGGGTTAGGCTGCTACATGAAGCTCCAGAGAGGAGAGACATAAAGGCAATGCTTGAACTGGGCAGGGTCAGGCTGAACAGTGACCTTGAAAGTTTGATAAGCCACCTCTGGCATGCCCTGTTCCCAAAAAAGCACAAGTCAGGTTCCTCATGACCTTGGCATGTTCTTGTACTTAAACACAGCCAAAGGATGTTAAAGCCAAAACTATAGGAAAAGATCAACAGATCATTGTATTTTCCTACAAAAATTTCACAAAACAGGTCTCTCAGTGACATCATAAATTAGAAACTATTCCAAGTCAGATTCATCACCTTTGGCTACAAAGACAATAAATGTGAGAAGTGAATGGAACGTTGGCTCATTGATGACCAATGCCGTTTCTAAAATCTAGGAGTTTCCCAAAACTCTCACTTCACAGAGTTCAAATTTTTGTACTGGGAATCAATGAAATAAATGTGAATCACTGAGCACTTTTAATTTACCCACTTTAAAAAGTTTCATGGTCTAATCGTAGGATCTTACGTGGGTCAAGCCTTATGCAGTAATCTGAGCAGTTCCCAGAGCAAGTGTGTGTGTATATATGTAGGGAGTTTTTTTGTTTGTTTGTTTTGAGACAGAGCCTCAAGCTGTTGCCCTAGGTAGAGGGCTATGGCATCACAGCTCACAGCAACCTCCAACTCTTGGGCTCAAGCGATTCTCCTGTCTCTGCCTCCCAAGTAGCCAGGACCACAGGAGCCTGCCACAACGCCCGGCTATTTTTTGGTTGCAGCCATCATTGTTGTTTGGTAGGCCTGGGCTGGATTCAAACCCGCCAGCTCAGGTGTATGTGGCTGGTGTCTTAACCACTTGAGCCACAGGCGCTGAGCCTATATGTAGGTTTTTCTATCCCCAGTTAAGTGTGAACAAACTTTAGAAGTAGTTTTTAATAACACAAATATCAACTTTTCTTTGATGGCATACATAAAACCACAAATCCACCCCAAAGTATTGATGGGTTGGGTTTTGAGAACTGTGCTTTGATGACTAGAGGAAAGCAAACTTATTCTACTTACTAAGCCCAAAGTGATTGTCTCATTAGCTGAGCGACTTGGGCGGTTTCCTTATTGACACATGAGGATAATAAGAGTAATAGCTTCATAGGTAGTTGTGAGGATTTACAATAGGAGGATGCATAAAAGTGCTTATCACAAGAACTCAACAAGTATCAGCTATAGTTGCTATTATTGTACTAAGTGCTTCTGAATGGGCCGAAGTAGTTTTCCAGTGTGGCCATGACATTTATGGCCACTTGTACTGGTGCAATTATTCTGAGAATGAAAAGGTTTTGAATGAATTACTAGAAGAAGCATTTTTCAATGTAGTTTGGAGAATTATGATTTAATAAAAATAGCCCTTGTATCAGCCAGCTGTGGATAGAGCAGAGGAAAATTAATCTAGTCACCATTAGTGCATAGATTTGGTAATTTGGTGCCTTCAAAAGTCAAACTGACCAATCTGGGCATTATTAGATGACAGAAGTTACCTGCAATTGAACATACTATGGAATTCTTAAACTCTTCCCTTACGTCTTTATATAATCAGCCACTGTTCAAATCCCAACTGTTTTCCACGTTTAGGAATGAAGATACAAAGTTGAAAGAGTCTACCAGCCAAATTGGATAATAGGATAAACACAACTTTAAGGCTTTGTGACATGATTGACATTTGAATAGTATTTTTTCCCATATGAATTACCATTAGAAAAGTGTTGGAAATATTCAAAGATAGTGTCACAGTTTTTACATATATAGAATTTCTCTATGAATGCTGTTATGTACTGAAATGTGTAAGTACTGGTTATAGGATTTGACACTTTCTTCACATTTGAGAGGTTTTCTCTGTTATCAATTTTTCATTTATACTATGGTTTGAGCACAAGTTAAACATTTGTCAAGTTCTTCACCTTTGTAGAGTTTCTCTTCAACATGAATTCTATTGTGTAGATAAAACTGTGGCTAATGGCATAAGGCTCTGCCACATCTTCATATTGTTACAATTTTTCTCTGATATGATTTCCCTTATGGTTACTAAGGGCTAAAGACCATTTAGAACCTTTGCCACATTATTCACATTTATAAGATTTCTCTCCAATATGAATTTTTCTTATGTGTGGTAAGGTTTGAGCACTGGCTAAGAGCATTGATGCACTATTCACATATGTAGGATGTCTCACTACTGGGAATTATTTTATGCTCGCCAAGTTAGGAACACCAAGTAAAGGTACTTCTACATTCTTCCTATTTGGAGGGGTTCTCTCCTATATGATTTACTTTATGTACAGTGAGGTTTGAAAGTGAGTTAAAGTATGTGCCACCCTGTTCATATTTATCGAGTTTATCTCCAGAATGAATTATTTTATGTCTAGAAAGGTTCACATCCCAGTTAAAAGTTTTGCCACATTCTTGGCATTTGTAGGGTTTCTCTCCAGAATGAATTCTTTTATGTCTAGAAAGGTGTGAAAACTTGTTGGTAAGTTTGTCCCACTTTTTATAGTTGTAGGTTTTTTTCTCCAGTATCAATACTCTTATGGTTACAATATTTTGATCTGTGATCAAGACATTTGCCATAATTTTCACACTTGTAGAGTTTCTCTCCAGTATGAAGTCTCTTATGCTTAGACAGGCTTGAGCAAGATTTGAAGACTTTGCTACCTTCTTTACATTTGTACTGTTTTTCTACAATATAAATTATCTTATGTTTAGTAATGTCTGAGCATAGGTTAGAGGCTTTCCCATACTTTTTACATTTAAAAGTTTTCTCTACAGTATATATAGTCTTATTTCTATTTAGAGTTGACAATTTTGTGAAGATTTTGCCATGAATAGCTGTTAAACATTGGTCAAGTCTACTATAACATACTTTCTGCAGCTTACACTCATACACACATTCCCAGTCTTTCATTAATTTTAAATTCTTGGGGCCATAGCATTGATATCTTCTCCAGATTATCTCGGAGAATAAAATATTTGTGCCCATCTCTTGCAAATGATCTTGGGTAGAATGATTAGATATAGCTGGGTATTTGACTATGGTCTGGTATCTCTTCACTTTCCAGGGTTCTTTCCTTTGCTCCAGACAGGTGATGAGGTCTGACTTAGAGATAGCAAGACCTGATTTATTAGAAAAAAGGAACATGACTCTTTTGGGGATTCTCCAATTGGCAATCTTATGGTACCAAGGAAGACCAGGTTTCTGTAGTTCTCTAATATGACATTCTGATACAAATTCTGCTGAGCAGGGTCCAAGCAGGCCCTCTCATCCATAGAGAATTCAATAGATACATCTTTGAATGTCAACAGTCCCATTTCCCAGCTTCAAGGATGTCCTGTTGTCCTTCTTACAGATCTCCCAGTACTGGCAGGTCACAGGGTGACAGACGCTGCTGCAGAGATACCTGGATTCTCCAGGAGATGCAACAGCTGACAAGGGGACCCCAGCTCAGCACCCAGTGCAAGAGACAAATGCTGCTCCCTGTTTTAATTTTTTAAAAAATAAAGAATGGCTATGACTATCTGCAGGAACTTTAAAAGTTCCATGCAGATGATGCTTGAACTGAGAATGAAAGCATAATTTTTTCAATTATCCACTTCCAAAGGGTTATCTTCACAAGTACAGTCTATTCTACTTTCAGTATTTTTGACTTTCTAAGGGAATATTAAAATGAGTAAGTGGGGAAAGACTCTAGAGGAAGGGGAGCTAGAACAGAAACTTAAAAGAGTATGGCATGCTCAGCCTACTACAAGTACTTCTCTGTGTGGCCTCAAGGTATGAATGGCAAATTCTAAGGGAGTGCTATGGTTAGGTAGTCTAGAGCCAGTGATATTCAGAGAGATATCACAGGGGTTATTAGCTAAATAGTCATAGCAAAGCTTCACTTCTTAATTTATGTAGTAAGTGAAGAAACTTAGCTATTGAAAACACTGTGGAGAATAAATCAAATTGGCAGTAACCAAGGAAGAGAGAGGAGGTAAGAGGCTGATGACATAACTGAATAATAGATGATGAAATCCTGACTCAAGGCAGTGCAGTGGCATAGACAAAGAGATTCAAGATGTTTAGACCTTAAATTAAGAAAAGTGGTGATTAATTATACATCATGGGTGAGGATCAGATAGGCATAAAGCATCTTTGGTCTGTCTATCTTGAGCAATTAAGTAAAGTTATCATTTACCAGGTAAAGAACCCATAAAAAAGGACATATTCAGAAGAAATGAGATGAAGAGTTTGGTTTTGACCATGCTTAATTCGAAGTGCTTAAGAGACATACACATTGAGATCACTGGAATACACTGGAAATGCTGGTTTCAAGAGAAAAGTGAAAGTGAAGATACCCCTGCGGAAGTTAATAACAAGGTTGTAGCTAGAACCATGAAACTGGATGATACCAACAAAGTATAGAAATTGAGGATTCCAAAGATGAGTTATGAGGCATAGCAATATATGACAAGAGGAGGTAGAGAAGGGTAAATCAAGGAAGCATGCCGAGGAGAGACAAGAGACAGGTGAGCTGGGAGAGTATGTCAGGATTATCAGGGAGAAGGCAACATGAGACTAAGGAAATTGGCAAGCAGTATATAATGCCCACAGACAGACCGGCAATGCCAAGAACCGAAGATTTTGGATTTGGCAATCTGAGATTAAAAATTGCAGTGAGAATTTTTTTAATGTATTAATAGCAGCCAGAGAATGATGGTTAAGAGGTGAATAAGAGCTGAAGAACTTGCAAAGAAAAATTTGGATAAGCAATTCAAGTAATCAATTTAGTAAAACAGGTAAGATCAAGAGAAACATTTTTACAACTTTAAGACTTGCTTTCTGGTCTGGAAAAACAAGACAGTGGAAAATAGGGGATTGAAATCAAAGAAAGAAGATATGATTAACATGTTTAGACCTTGGAGAAATCAGGAAAAAAATTGAGGAAAAGGGAAGGAGTGAGGGGCAAAGGAAAGAAAATAATAAATAAATTAGGAAGTGGAAAGTCAGAAGGATAAGTTTACTCAATTTTCTCAGGTCTCTATTTTCATGGTGAAGTAAAGAAACAGGTTTACTGCTGAAAATAAGATGTACAAAATAGTGGGCCTCCTGAAGTATTCTGGAATGTCCATTAAGAGATATAAAGAGACATAACTAGGAGCAAGTACAGGATTTCCAAAAGGCAATGGAGCTGAAGTTCACAACCATGACATGTCATTTATGCACAGACCAAGGAATTTCTGTTTCACTTGAACTGCCCTAAAGCACTGGAACAAGAATAGAAATGCTTCTAAGAACAAACACAGGGTGTGGCAGATTAATGGGGAGGGAACAAGTTGAAAGTGCTGATGAATTTTGCTAAAGTTACTCATCATGAAATAGGAGTCTTAGTCTGTTCAACCTCCTATAACAAAAAATAACTCTGGAGACTGAGAAGTCTAAGATCAAGTTGCCAGCAGATCCCATGTCTGCCAAGTGCCTGCTTTCTTATAGTTGCTGTCTTCTTCCTGTGTCCTCACAGGGGGAAAGGACCAGTGAGCTGTGATCTCTTCTATAAGGCACCGATCCCACTCATGAGGCCTCTACTCACATGATCTAATTACCTCCCCAAGTCCCCCACCTCTTAATACCATCACTTTGGAGGTTAGGATTTAAGTATATACATTTTTCAGGGATACAAAACTGCCACAGGGTTGGGCCACCACTGAAAACACCCATTAGGGGAATACCTAGCGGAGCTGCGGGGTAAGGCTGCCCCCATGACCTCAGACGGGAAGAACTACCTGTGCTTACAAGTCCAGCCTAGGAGAGCTGGGGCATAGGCTGCACCTGGAAAGCCACAGGCACATGGCCACCTGGAGCCTTGGGGGCCTGGCCTCCACCCAGCATGTCCAAAAGGGGTAGACCCAGTCAGAGAAGGTCATTCTTGAGACTTGAGATCCAATGTTGTTTACCCTGTTGGGTTTCAAACTTATGTGGGACCTGCTATCCCTCCTTTCCTACTTTTACCTATTGAAATGGGAACACTACACAGTGCCCATCTCACCACATTTTGGGAGCACATAATATGTTTGATTTCACAGATTCAAAGACAGAGAGAACTTTGCCTCGGGATGAATCACATCTTGATTCTCACCCGTATCTGATTAATGATATTCAGATGACGCTCGGTGTTTTCAGACTTTGGAGTCGACCAAGTTAAGATGTTTAGTGCTGTTGGGATGGAATAACAGTAGGCTGTAATTTTGGGGGGTGGCAGGAGCAGAATGTGAATGTTTATGCCCCCTCCAAATTCAAGTTTAAATTTTAACCCTCAAAGTGACAGTGTGAAGAAGAAGGGCACTTGGGGGTGATCAGATCGCCATGACAGAAGCCTCATGAATAGGATTTTCATCTTTATAAAACAGGCCACAGAGAGCTAGCAAGCCCCTTTCCCATGTAAGAGCATGGCAAGAGCATGCTACCCCCAAGAAAGCAGGCCCTCACCAGATACCAAATCTGCCGGTGCCTGGATCTGGGATTTTTCAGTCTTCAGAATTATGAAAAATAAATTTTTTGTAAGCCACCTAGTTTATGTTATTGTTTCTATGGCAGCTCAAAGAGTAAGACAACTAAGCTTGAACTGAAAATGATATTGTCATAAAGGGAGAATAGGCTGGGAGGCTTGGAGATTCTAAGAACTGAAGAGTTCAATGTCATTCAAAATGAATTTATTATTTATTTACAGTATGCTGCACACGTGCTGAACTCCAGAGAAAGAGCAGAGTCCCTCTAGGGAATTACAGTCCAGTAGTAGAAATAAACATAAATATAGTGACAAGATAAAAATATATTTGGAGTATAACATGGGACCAAAGAGTTCTTATTCTACCTGGGGAGATGAGCAAGAAAGTGGGTTTAGTAGAGACAAAAAAAAAGTGAAAGGAAAAATTTGAGGATAGCAGTTTGTAGTTGTAAATTTATGTCTCCACAAAGGCCCTGAAGGGGGGAATATGTAGAGGGGGAATTCTACGAGCCTAGTGGGAGGATTACTCGGCTCAGGATCTTTGATGTTGTACTACTAAGATCTAGCTTAAAGAGTCATTTTAACAGCTTCCTCTGATTCAGCCTATTCCAAGACCTCATCAATATTTCAAAGGAAAGGAATGACAAATAATATCTTTTGAGTATGTACTGCACAGTAGGGAAGGTTCAGAGTGCTGCATGTGCACTTTTTAACTCACTGAATAGTCACAGTAGCCCCATAGTACTATCATTATGACTTCCATTCTATGAATCAAGAAACTGAAGACCAGAGAAGTTAAGTAACTTGTCCAAGTTCACACAGATGGTACGTGGCAGAACCAGTGTTCCAACCCAGGTAGTTTATACCTCAACCCATGATATGGCAACTCTGCCTTTCAACTTACCATATTGAAAACTGGGACCAACAACAAAGATAGTTCCAGATCCAAAGAGGAATTTCCAGGAAGCATAATTTTGATGGGACAAAACTGAAATTGTCCAATGGGCACTCATTTATGGTCTCTCTGAAAGTAGGGAGGGAAATCCTTTACCACGATCCTCACTAAGGACTTTAAGTGATAAATAAAATCTAATTGCTAATTTGCTTTCCAAAAGGGATGATTCCTATTTCAGTTAACTTCATTGTATTGAGTAGGGTTTAGGCTACATAATAGGAGTTCTAGGAGAAGCTAAAGGCTTCCACCCATAATCTTCCTTTTTCCTGATTTCTCTAGTTAGCCCTCAAGCTTACCAATGTCAGAGGAAGGATGTAACATTGTCAATTTGATAGGATGTCAAATAATTAGCCTATATGGAAGCCTGTATATATTAACCCATCCTCTATCAGTGACCACATTTCATCAGGAGCACCTTGTAAACATGGTGAGTGAGTGCTTGGTTGGTGGAGTAACTTATATTAGAAAATACACCTGCTGCATTGATGGTCTTTCTAGACATCAGAGCTCTGCAGGTGGGCTCCTGGGAAGAGAAAGGAACCATCTGTGTAAGGCAGACTCAGTTCACCTGAATCAGAGAAATAAAAGGAACGTGTTGCCTGTACCAGCCCGCATCCTCTACTCCTGGGAGAAGAAGCTGACCCCCCATCTTCAGTTCTCTATAAACCTGATGAAAACACCAGCTGGCTGAAAGCAAAACCATGTGCACCCAAGGATCAATCACAAGGGGTAACTATGACTGCCCATGTAGGTATTTCTGACTGTGGGAGAAAAGAGTAAATCTTCATAACCTTAAAATTTCTCAAAGTCGCACCTCTGCTCTCTTGTTTGTTAACATAGGAGAGAGGAGCTGGTAAGCATGTGCCTCTTCACTCCATCACTCCTTCAGCCTAAGACAGCAACAGTTTTGGCTCCTCTCTCATGTTGCCTCTGCTGATTACGCCTCACTTGAAAGCAGTACTTGATTAATAGTTTCTTTTTCTGTGGAAGTGCTAGAATTTATAGTTCTTCATCAATTATGCTTTTTAATGTTTTCCAGTCAATGATAAAGTGAAAGAGGAAGAAGAGGCAGTTGGAACTCAATCCTAAATAATGAGGGTTTTCCCCAAGAACACATATAGAAACACGTTCCATTCCAAAGTAAGACTATTGACAGAGTCATTGTTTTCTGCTCTACAAGGGAACAGTTTTACACTACTGTGATAAATTGCAAACTAACACAGCCTCTAAGGAAAGAAGCGTGGAGAATCCTCAAAGAGCTGAAAGTAAACCTTCCATTTGATGGCCCAATCCCATTTTACTGTAAGAACTTCTGCACTGGAATATTTACAGCCACTCAATTCACAAATGACAAGATGTGGAATCAATCCAAGTGCCCATCAACCCATGAATGGATTAATAAACTACACCATGTGTATACCTTGGACTACGGTCCAGCCATATAAAAAGGATGGAGACTTTACATCTTTTGTATTAACCTGGATGGAGTTAAAGAACATTCTCCTTAGTAAACTATCACAAGGATGGAAAAGCAAATATCCAATGTACTCAATACTAATATGAAACCAATCGCTATGAGAGAAAAGCACAATTAAAATCAAGGAGGGGGGAAGGAGGGGGGGAGGAGAGGAGGGAGAGGGTTTGGTAAGCTCTCACCTAATGGGCACAAAGTACGGGTACATAGCACACTCCTGGGTGAAAGGCCCGACTTTACCTACCAAATGCTAACAATGTAACCTAATCATTTGTACCCTTATATGAATCTGAAATTTTTTAAAAAAAAAGTAAAACTATTGGCAGAGTAGATATTATCTGCCCTTGGAGAATTTAATTTTAAAATTACTATTTCGCCTGTCATGGTAATTTCTTTTTATATTTATTCTATGGTTTTTCGTAGACTCTAAATTTCAGACCAAGATTTTTGGACCATCCTACTGAAATAGAACTACGACAGGAATAGTAAAACTATCATTTTGCTAAATGTGGCTTTCTCACTTGGAAGATTGAAGAAAAGTATTAATTTCCAAATTTTCTGAGCTTTTTCTTCCAAGAGATTTGCTGAATGAGGTCATTGTGATGACAAATTTCCTTTTTCCTATGGTGACCTCTTTGCAATAATTAAGATCCTTTTCTTTTTTCCTGAATTGACAAAAATTTTCTAACTGGCAGAGGGAACTACTGGCTGTGGCACTGCTGAATGTGCCAGGGAAAGAGGCCCTGTAACCCCGCACTGGCAGCTGGATAACTGTATAGTGACTGGCTGAAAAGGTATTTTGCCTGAGGCACACTATGGGCACTCCCAAATAGCGAAAGTGCCAAATTTTGATAAATTACATTGTTTTTATATTAATCTTTGTGAAAAAAAATTTTATTTTCTTCATGTTATAGCCTTCTACTTAGATCTTGGAGGGGGGGCATTATTTTTCCTTTAGCCACACAGGGATCTGTGGAAATTATGAAAATTTTGAGAAGAAACCAAAGGAAAAATCATTCCATTAAATTGAACTTGTGTGTGTGTGTTATTTTTACAATGAGTAATGCCATTTTGAAATTTCCAAATCAGAGGGCATATACTTTGGGGAAAGGAAGGATGAAGATAGTGATATATTAGGAAATATTAGGAAATACCCCTGAGTCAGAAAACTTAAAACATTATAGACAAAGAGCATCTCAATGGAGAAGAAGAGATAGAAGAGTGTTCTATTTGAGGAAATTTCCTTTAAATTTTGATGAAAAAAGTCTATGTAAAAAATGCAGTTCTGAGCCCTACAAATAGGAGTTTCCAAAGCAATCTGCATTGTTTCTTTTCTCTAAAGTTCACGTAACAGCCTCTGAAAATTGGCCGACCACTTCTCCAAACATCTGCTACATGCATTAACTCTTATTTTCACCTTATGCTCTACACTGGTGGGTTATCCCCTAATTGTCTTGTATGTGTAGCTTACCCAAACTGTACATTCCTTAAGATCAGGGAATTTACTTTCCGTAATTCTCACAGTACCTAGGATTTGCTATACAATGAGCATTGTAGCAAATATGTGCGTGACTCATTATCCCATTTGTTCCTGTACTAAAATTTTTTTTGTTAAAGTTCATATCCAAAATGTTATAATATGATAGTGAGAGAAATACTTGCCATGTAATCACACTCTCAGTCCAAAAGCCCTAAGGATAAAATAGTTTCTGATCATCACTGTAATAAATCTAGCAAGTGTAAACAAGTGTTTGCCTTATCATTCATTGAAGACTTTTAGCATCTGGTTCCATGTCCTCTCACCCCAAGACTTGCCAGCAACTTGGCTGACTTCAGTGAGTACGGGAATGACCCAGACAAACTTTAGCATCTGTTTTTAACCTCTCATTTCCATCATAATCATTCCATATTTGTCTACTGCTTCCATAGCCAGATACTAAAATTTATTATCTTGTAATTATCCATGAACCATCAAATTAGATCTTTCAATTCTCTGATCATGACCTCAGATCATTTCAGTACCGTAACATTTGTTCCCAATAGACCTTCTCTTTGATCCTTTAGTTTCTCCCAGTCCTCCGTCCTCTTTTTACTTCCAAGGTTATTTCATTCACCCATCACTTCATCATGCCAAAATAATCAATCACCTTCCTTGAGCCATTTTTATTCTGCCACCTCTCTCTCTGAAACACCAAAATCTGGACCAGGGCACAAAGTTAGTCGGCACCAGAGTTTCAGAATATTGCTGCTAAAAGTCTTACAATATTATAGATTGTGACAACTAGAAATTCGCACACTTTGACTTCATCTAGAATTTCCATACTGGCCGGAAATTGTCTTTCTGTTTAGTTTTGCTTCCTAATCTCCATCCCATCAATAATTGCAATAATGAGTGGGTGTCTATTATTTCTTCCGCCCAGAGCAATATCCTCCCTTCTTCTAAGAAATTCTTTTTCTGGTGGAGAGATGGCACCTTCTTACAGCTGCATCCCACTACCCATGGTGGACGGTCCAGTGTAGTCACCTACCTTCCTACTCACCCAGCAACACTTGATTGCTACAAAAAGGGAAATGTCATCAAACCCAGATTCAATACAGTCCTTTGAGAGACAGGACCCAAACCTAAATGCCTCTGGTGCTGAGCCAGAGTTGTTAACCACTATCATATGAACATTCACAGTTCTACTTACACTTCCTACCTGCCACTACCCCCTCATTCTGAAGGTAACCTTGATCCCCATTTTAAAGGGAAAATACAAGTCATAAAAGGGAAACTTCTCTAAATTCCCACTAACACACCTGCACAGGTTTCCACATTCACTCCCCTAATTTCTGTCTTTGTATGGGTTGAAAGAGAAGCCCTCTCTCAAAGGCTCTCATCTCCCTGAATGCTTCGGTTCCAGCTCTCCTGGTCAGCACAACCTGCTTCTCTGAGTATTCTTTTATCTCTCCTAGCTATCAGCCTTGTTCACAATACTGCCTCTTCCCTGTCAGCATATAATTTCTCTTAAGTCTTCTAATTCTGGGAAAAACAAACAAATATTTTTCCCAGTGTGTCCCCTCCAAGAAATATCCTAGTTTTTCCTCACATTACAATCAAATTCTATTTCCGGTATATGAAACTGGATTAATCCTAATCTGTGGTTCATGATGATATGTGGTCATCACTCCAAGTCTCGCTCACTTTATTCGCCTGATTCCTCATTTTATATTTTTAATAATCAGCTGTGAAAGCACCATCCCAAAAAAAAGCCGGATCCTTCCGATACTCATTGGGCCTCTCTGCCTTTCAAGCTGCCATCCTCCTGAACCTTATTTTAATTATTGAGTGACTTTTATCCTAATATGGGTTCATTGCATCTATATAATTTTAAAGGTGTATGGTTTTACATTAGTTGTTTTGGCCTTATGTTAATAAAAAGAATGTCATTTAATATAATAATGCTAAAACTTGGAGGGTAGGTAAGTTTCCATGTATCAGGTGCAGGGTAGGGGTATATGGCACCTACCAGGGTGAAGGACTCAGCTACAACTTGGGCTTGACCTTACAAATGTAGACAATGTAACCTAATCATATGCAACCTCATATTAATCTGAATTTTTTTTAATGCTAAAGTTTATCTGTCTTTTAAAATGCCATTACAGTTCATTTTCTTGAAGGCTGTATAATATGCCATTGCATTGAATGTTTGCCAGATTAAGTAATTCTATTCATCTATTTCTAATTTCCAAAGAGGTTAGAAATAATAAATGGATATTATATATTATCAAATGTTTTCTATGATTTTCTGTATCTCTTAAGAGGTTAACTGTATTTAGGGAGGTTTTTCTAATACTGGACTTTTCTAATGTTCGGGATAAACCCAAATTCGCTATAGTTTATTATCTGTTTTAAACGCGATTGGGTTTATTTGAAAATAAGTTTTTTGCATTTTTATTAATAATCAAAACATCCCTGTAATTTTTCTTGTTCATAATGTTGTTCTTATTTTGATATCTAGGTTTTTCAGACAACACAGAAGCATCTTGGAAGTAGTTCCTCTTTGCTATTATCTGGAAGAGCTTGCATAAAATTGGAATCATCTGTTATTTGTTTGCTTGTATTAAAAATGAAGGCTGCAAATTTGGAAATTAGTTATTAGCTATGATACCAAAAACACAAGCAACAAAAAATAGATAATTTCAACCTCACCAAAATTAAAAACTTCAAATGACACAGTTAATAGAGTGAAAGGACTCCACAGAACATATTTTTAAATCATATATCTAGGAAAGGATTAATATCCAGAATATGTAAAAAACTACAACTCAACAATAACAACAACAACAACAAAATTTTAAACAGGCAAAGGACCAATTTAGACTGGGCGTGATGGTTCATACCTATTACCCTACCTCTCTGGGAAGCAAAAGCACGTGAATAGATAGCCTGAGCTCAGGAGTTCAAGACTAGCCTGAGCAAGAGTGAGACCCTGTGTCTGTAAGAAAACTGGAAAAACTGACCAGGTGTCATGGCAAGCACCTGTTGTCCTATCTACTTGGGAGGCTGAAGCAAGAAAGTTGCTTGAGCCTAAGAGTTTGAGGTTGCTATGAGCTATGACACCATGGCACTCTACCCAGTGTGACACAGTTAGAGTCTGTCTTAAAAAAAAAAATGGTCCAGGCTCAATGGCTCAAGCCTATAATCCTAGCACTTTGGGAGGCCGAGGATGGTGCATCGTGTGAACTCATGAGTTTAAAACCAGCCTGAGAAAGAGTGAGACCCCCATCTCTAAAATTAGCCAGGTGTTGTGGCGAGCGCCTGTAGTTCCAGCTGCTTGGGAGGCTGAGGCACAAGAATCACTTGAGCCCACGAGTTTGAGGTTGTTATGAACTATGATGCCACGGCACTCTACTGAGGGTGACAAGGGGAGACTATCTCAAAAAAAAAGGACCAACATAGATGTTCCTCTACAGAAGAAATGCAAATGACTAATAAGCACATAAAAAGATTCTCAATACCCTTAATTATTAGGGAAATGCAAATCCAACCACAAGATACCCCCTCACTCTCATTATAAAAAAAAAATCCCAAAAGAGAGAAGAATAAGTGTTGGTAAGGATGTGGAAAAATTGGAAGCTGTGTACATTGTCGGTAGAAATATAAGATGGTAAAGGCACTGTGGAAAACAGTATGGAAGTTCCTCCAATACTTAAAAATAGAATTACAGTAATATTCAGCAATTCTATTTCTGAGCATATCTTTAAAATCACTAAAAGCAGAGTCTCAAGAATATTTGCACATCATCTTCATAGTAGCATTATTCACAATAGGCAAAAGGTGGAAGCAACCTCAATGTCAACCAGTGGTTAATGTGGTAATGTAAACAAAATGTGGTATGTCCAAACTAATGGAATATTATTCAGCCTTACAAAGAAATGATATTCTGACTCATGCTGACATGTGGATGAACCTCAAGGGCATTATGCTAAATGAAATAAACTTGTCACAAAAAGACAGACATTGCATAATTCTACTTACGTAAAAGAACTTATATTTTGATTTTGAAAATAGTCAAAATCATGGACACAGAAAGTGGAATGGTGTTTGCCAAGGACTGAGGGGAGGGGAAAATTGGGAGATACTGTTTAATGGGTACAGAGTTTCAGTTTTGAGAGTAAAAAGAGTTCTGGAGATGCAACGTGTTCATAACACAGTTTAAATGACATGTTTTATGTTATGTATATTATATTAAAATTAAAATAGCTTTTAAAAATGAAGAAAGGTATTATTCTGTGTGGCTTATATGGCTTTCCTTTGTTTCATAGAGAGACTTGAAATTAATTCTCCTGATTTCAGCTGTACTTAGCATTGCCACCATTAGTATTAATACTCATTTAGTCTCAGTATAAGGCTTCTGTAACGTCCACTAGTATCAATATAATTAGATCCTACCTTCCCAATACAACTTCCAGATCATAAGCTGTGCTGTGTAACTCTTTGTTTCAGCCATTGACTTGCCTGCAAATACTCTCAGATTTTTTTGAAATTTCTGCCTAGTAATGTCCTCTTCACTCATATTTACCACTATGTATGGGACAGAAGATAGTCAATCCTCATAAGAAATTACTTTATTGCTGCATTCTCTTGGAGAGCATCAATCAACAGATTAAATTCCAAACTGAGCCTTCTCTTTGGGAATGTGCAATACTTAGCTTTAGAGACTATTAATGATTAAACAAATACTTATTCAACACCTATTACAATTTTTTTAGTTCCGTGGTATCCTTGTATATTCTTTAACAGCAGTGGAATTTCTTTTGGAGAAATTACCTCCTTTTTATCTAATACAACCTAGTTACACTCTAAACAGTGGCCTTTCCCCTTTACTGGAGGGGCAAGCATGATATCTCAGCTAGACTACTCAGATGCTTTTTCCTGCCATTTGAATCTTCAGTAAAGAGTCTAAAAGATGTGTGGATACAGTTCCATCTCACCAGCACGAGCATTCTGACAAGCAGCTGGAGTTATCAGTATTGATCCTCCATCTCCCATCAGCTCCACAAGCTGCCCAATTCCTTCCTCCGTTTAGGTTTTGCTTATATTAGCCAGAGTTGTTTTCCCTTGTTTGGAATAAGAGAACTTAACTGATACCTCTAATTTCTTCACTACTATGTTAAATTGTAAATACTCAAGATAGAGAGAAAATATAAAATACTTAAAAACATTGAGCCCCAGTACTCCAAGAATGTTTTGTACACTTTTAAAGGATAAGACATACGCAAGAAACAAATTCATAATGCAGGAGTTCCTTAATTTCCAAATAAATTGTTCCCGACAATTAGAAAGAGTTGTCAGAATCCAGAGAAGGGGATATCAGTAAATCAGACCCTTAAAGGATTGATATTAAATGCAATATCAGAAGTGAGGGAGAATGATCAGAACTTTGAATTCAAAATGAATTAAGTGTGTTCCAAGAGCAGTAAGAATTAATCTCCAAAGACATAATAATGAATAAGATTGGGCCATTTTATTGAAAGCAAATGAGTCAAGAGAGAAAATGAGGAACAGCAGCTATCTTGAGAACTAGAACAATCAGAATAGTGGGAGGGAGAAGCCGGCAAAGATGTCTGAAAGTGAGGGAGAAAAAGCCAAAGACATTTGAAGTGGACAAGTGTCCATCTTCTCCAGTCCTCAGTTTCCTCATCTGTAGAATAGGCGTAATCGTGGTACCACCTTATAGGGTGCTATGACAACAAGATGAGCTATTATATGCAAAATACTTGGACTATATTAATGAGGGATACGAATCTGCAGTTTCAAGACGATTATGATTGCCAGCACCCAAGCCTCCAAGAAGTTCAAGCCAAGAACAGTATGTGAATTCAGTTACTAATTCTTTTTTGACTATCAGGAAAGGAGTTTTGAGGTAGAAATACGATTACCACAGTTTAAAGAGAGTGTGGGTGTTTTAAAAAAAAGAAAGAAAAAGGAAGACCAGGGCTTTCTTTTCAAAAGTTGGACAGTGCAATGAAAGGGAGAGAAAATGTTTTACAAAGAGCACAACATTAAGGGATCAGTGAGAAGGAAGAGGCAAGGATGGGTTTCAACCTAAGAGCCACAGGAGTCAAGGAAAGACCCAGGACACAGAGCAGAGAGCTGAGATTGGGTAAGAGATATGGAGATTTCTGCATGGTGTGAAAGGGAAGAGAAAGCCTCCAATGCCCCTTCTATTTCTTTGATACAAACATTTAAGTCAAGAATAAAAATAATATCTCATGTCAAGAATACTTAACTCCAGGGAGTCAGGGGCTTCTCCTTGATGTGTGTGAATCACAGGAAAAGGACCCACCATTTCCAGGAGAATAACTGTCTTTAGTCCCATATCAGTGCATGCGTACCCCTAGTTAGACATGTCACCTTACTTTAAGCTGACCCATTGAAATGACATCCTGAGGCTCACCAGTACTGACTGTAGGAAATGAAAGAAGCCCGGGACACAGGACCCAAATTTTTCTTACAGACAACCCTTTCTCTAGGATTAACAGAAAAGTTGTGGGCTTCTTATCTCTTACGGTTTCGCTTCTGTTTGAATGACTTAATTCTCATTTTGGATGTTAGAAGATATATCCAAAAGCAGTTCTGAATCTTGTTGGGAACAAGGTCCCCAATGAACATTTAATGAAAGCATTAGAATATCTCCTCCCACAAAAATGCACACAAAAGTTAAACTTGCTTTTATTGAATTCAAGTGTTCCCTAAACATCATCCTCAGATTCAGCCAAGAAACCATTTCTGGGTGGCACCTGTGGCTCAGTGGGTAGGAAACTGGCTCCATATAATGAGGGTGGCGGGTTCAAACCGGCCTCAGTCAAACTGCAACAAAAAAATAGCTGGGCATTATGGCAGGCACCTGTAGTCCCAGCTACTTGGGAGGCTGAGGCAAGAGAATCGCCTAAGCCCAGGAGTTGGAGGTTGCTGTGAGCTGTGTGATGCCACGGCACTCTATGGAGGGCGATAAAGTGAGACTCTGTCTCTACAAAAAAAAAAAAAAAAGAAAGAAAGAAACCATTTCTACCCAATTGGTACTTTACCGAACGAGATAGCTCCCAGAAATGTACGTTCTAAAATTGCTTATCTCAGACAGGATGTTATTTGTTCATGGAGTTCCATCATACAGTTACAGCATACACACAGAAAATTTACAAAACTGAGCCGTTGCATCCTTTGTGAAAATCGTAAGTACTGCATGATGACGGTGATGGCGAAATAGTGTAGGTGACAGATCTGTCTATCAGCACATTATCAGCCAATGCCAGAAAGTGACACAAGGTAAGACCTACAAACTTGTTTCCATCAGTTGGCCCCAGAGTGTTTCTCGTAACAAGGAGGTCTCATTTTGCCAAGTAACATTCTAGTTCATTCGGCATGGCCCCTAAACTCTAGCCAGCTTCTCTATCTGACACTTAACTAGAAAACTGAATTTTTTTCTTGCTAGATTCCAATATTTGGTTTCTTGGCTTCCTGATATCCAAGGATCTTCCCACCCTTGTTAGTTCCCAATGTCCCTTTAGGTGGAATTTCCCCATGATTAAGTTTCTTAGGGAAGTGCAATTCCTAACTCCCACCTCTCATGGTCTGTCCCACCAAAAAGCCAAGACTCTTTCTTTGTCACATCCTGGTGACTAGACAGTGGGCAACAGCATCACCTGAGCTCAGCCCATGGGGAACTTTAAATCATAGGAAAACAGTGTGGAGGTGAAGTGGCTCCTTGAAGCCCTGCTCCATTGCACCAGAGCCTCTGAGGGCGAGCCAGACTATTTATGCAGCCCGGCAACTGAGGTTGTCTTTATTTTTGCGCATTTTTAAAATCCAGTTACCTACTGAGTCCCTATTAAGGATAATCCACTGGTTATCTTTTAATAAGTAACCCTTTGTTCCTTACTATAAAAAAAATGCCAGTGGTATATTTTGTAACTTTTAACAACAACAAAAGTACTTACTGATGCGGTAAGGGAGGAAAAACTGACCATGTTGGTCCTACTGAGTCACAGGACACCAATTTCACAGGTGGCAACTCCTTGAGAGAATTCTAGATACAATTTGACTATGAGATTCTGCCTTGCGTGCTGAAATTGGAACCTAATCTTCACATAATAAATGATTCTGATGCAGTATCACGTATAGTGAAATGTTGGAAACAACCTAAATTTTCTGTGCAGGCGAGTGTTCAGAAAGTAAAAATCTACAGCCTATATATGAATTCTTATTTAGCCACTTAAATTTTAATATAGAAAAATATAAAATAACATTTAAAATGTTACTGCTATATTGCTACCTAATAGTTTGGCTAGTATGTTTTCTCATTTACTCATTCTTATCCTTGGGAAATATGGCTGAAAGTGTTATATGTATTGTGAGTTGAGTAATTTTGTTTTTCATTATGCTTACATCCTTTTATCTATGTTTAAGTTTTTACAATTAAGATATATTGCCTTCGAAATTAGATTTTAACACTCTAACAATGTTTTGTAAATAAATATGAATGGTACCTGAAGGTATCTTAGTGCCTAATGTTTTAGCCTTTCTATTTTCTCAGATAATAAATTCCAGTCCATTCGAAAGAGGAAAATCTTGTATCTTTTTTTTTAAATTTCAGAAGATTAAATTTATGAAATGTTTCTTACAACTTACTACTTCGGTGTAAATAATTTCACTAATCTATTGGTTAAAAAGAAAACCTATTTTTTGTCCTATTGCTTTAGTGTTTCAGAGATGAAGACTCAGAAAAATTTCAGATTTAAAGAAAAATTCTCCTATTTAGTCATTCCTCTTTGCCCAGATAGCAACCTAAATGATACATGTCTTAGTCATAATATGCTTATATACAGAATTCAGAAGAACAATTTTTATACAAATTGTATTTAACCATGGCAGGAAATAATTTTCGATGAGCCAGATTCTCGGTAAATCTCTTAGAATCTTGCTCCATTATTGTTGTTGAGTCTTTGGTATGGGCACTCAACCCAGAGAAATATTCACCAAAATTTCTATATGTTACATTTCATGCCCAATTTCGGTATAAAAATTGCTCCACACAGTAATTATTCTCTATTAAATCATTCATAGAGTGAGAAGTTCACTGGACGCCTCCATCTATTAGGTAGAATTTTCACAATTCTGGTATAGTGAGAACATAATCCTTATTCTACTGATGACAAAGGATAAGACCAGAGAAATCACACAACTAGTAAGTGGTGGAATAACGTCTGCTCATCAGCCTTTCACTATACCTTCCTCACTGGCAAAAAAAAATCGCACAATTCATTTCAGTAGCATGAGTCGAAACTGTGGCATGGTGTGTGCAGTAAAAGGTGGGCACAGCTGGCTATTCATGTTGGAGCTCAGAAGGCAACATCTTGGAAAGCTCCACCAGGGAGCTTTGGACTCTCCTATTCGTGTTAGTAAACTAGCTCCTGTGTTACTGGATTCAGAAGAACTAAATAAAAGATACTGTAAAGTATCATCTAGTAAAGGCAGGTGCAGTGCTATGTGCCTGGAGTCCCAGTTTCTAGGAAGGTTGAGGCAGTAAAAATGCTTGAGCCCAGGAGTTCTCTTCCTGAAGACAAAGTGCCTGTGATCATACTGTAGGAGCTGCACTCTAGCCTGGGTGACATAAGGAAACCTTGTCTTAAGAAAGAAAGGAAGAGAGAGAGAGAGAGAGAGAGAGAGAGGAAGGGAAGGGAAGAGGGAAGAGGAGGAGAAGAGAAAGGAAGGAAGGGAGAGGGGAAGGGAAAGACAAAAAAGAAGGAAGGAAGGGAGGGAGGGAAAGAGGGAGGGAAAGAAGGAAGGAAGGAAGGAAGGACGGAAGGAAGGGAAGGAAGGAGAGAGAGAAACGGAAGGGAAGGGAAGAGGGGGGAGGAGGAGAAGAAGAAAGGAAGGAAAGAAGGAAGGAAGGATTATTTAAACCACCTGGTAGAATGTATTATTTTATCAGATATTCCAAGTTAGTGAAGATACGATAGATTATTTAACTTATTTAAGACACATATTAACATATTATTCAACAATCCACTAATGACTTAGCAGAAAAAATAATGTATTGCTATCTCAACTCAAAACATACAGAGGGTGCCAAAAATATATACACATTTTAAGAAAGGAGAAATAGTATTAAAATTGTAACACTCGATATACACTGACAATGTTTATTATCTAATATATTGTATCTTGTATCTCTTGTCATTGCAGAAGCCAAACGTGACTTGAGTATTACAATTTTAAGAGTCTTTTTCTTTCTTAAAATGTGCAAACATTTTTGGCACCCTCTGCATCTTAGGAAAAGTGAACATATAGACATTTCAAAAATATTAAGAAGCATAGAAGCACTAGACATGATAATTCTTAAGTACAGTACTAACAACAGAGATACTAAAGTTTAAAACATTCATAATTAAAAGTACAATGTAAAAAAGAAACAAATTGACACTAAAATGGTTGCTGTCCTTATATATGAGAAAATCTATAAAATTGTTAGGAAGCAACCATTGGTTAAGATGAAGCTGTGAGAGCCTTTTCACACACATGCATGCAAGCTTTCTGCTCCAAACGCATAGCCATATTTGATAAAAATAATTTTAAGTATAATGAAAAAGATATAGACTTAATAATTTCATAAAAAGAAAGGTAAAATGTCATTGTGGCTCCAAAACAGGGCCAAATACCAAAATAGCAAAGAGGGCTCATGTCTGCCAGACTCTGGTACTGGATGTAGAAAGAACGGAGACAGCTGAAGGGACGTTGCTGTGGGAAAATTAAAAGTCAAGGTGACCTAGACAGGTGGCTGTAACAAGGTTGGGGTTCTCCTTTGCACAAAGAGAATTTTTTAAAGAAAAAAATAGCTGTTGCCACTATCCAGGCTATTGATGACATAGAGTTTCCGAATGAAGAAACAAATATAAAACAGAGAGGATCACCTTCCAGTTTCTAGAATTACATAAACATAGTCATAATTTAAGCGAGGACAGGATCTTCAAACATTGGAGATGGTCTGGTGACCTGGTGTAGGGCTGAAAACTTCACAGAGTTGGAAGGAGTCAACCTCAAAAATGTTATAGGGAGAGCTAAAGATTCAAACACGAGGGAAAAATAAGAGAGAAAGGTCCTAACTGAGATAAGTCTGCAAGTTACACTTCCACTATACATGAAGAAAATTCATAAATATAAATTTCAAGAAAATAAATTAGATTCATTTATCCTGATAAAAAGAAAATAGAGCAATTCAATGATGACTTGAATATAAATGTGTTATGGTCTTGGGGAGAAAAATGCAAAGGAAAAGAAGGAGAATATAAGAAATAAATTAATATACTATAATTTAATTTATTTCTTACACCTATGGTGCATCTTAGATGGGTTCAGGTAAAACTTACTAAATGCAGAATACAAATGTCTTCATACAATAGCTAAGAAAATAACATGAAGGCTATGTCAAACAGTTTGATGAGAATGTTTCAGATTGTATATGAAACCAGCACATTGTACCCCTTGGTGCACTAATGTACTCAGCTATGATTCAACAATAAAAATAATTAATTAATTAGTTAATTAATATAAACTGTAGAATCGATATGGTTCTTAGTTGAAAACAGAATGTACTGGGATAAACTTTAAATGGAATTCAAAGAAAAATCATGAAAATGGAGCATAGCAATAATAAATTCACCAAGAAAATAGCACAGGGAGTCAAAGCAATTACGAGCTAAGTGAAACAGCATTTAAAGTATTTTAATTAAAGGCATTTTGAACATACTTTTATTCAACATTCCAAAAGTGTAGAACAAAGGGAATTGCAAAGTCACAATATTCAAAAATATAGTGCTGGGGATATTTCACAAGGATGTGAATATTCACATTGAAAATGTGTAATAAAGAACTACAAAGACAACCAAACTGGAAAGAGTCCTCCAGAAACAATGGCTCAGAATGAAAGCAGACATGTCACCAGCAACAAAATAGAGGAAGAAATGAGTCGTAAATTTAAAGCAGTGAGTTAAGTAAAATAACTGTCAACCTAAAGTTCTTTACCTGGCTACAGGATTATTTCCAGTGAATGAAAAATAAACATATGTTAGACATCCCATCTGAAAGGCTTTATACTTCACACAACTGAGTGTTTTCTCTCTCTCTAGAATGCTTTAGCTCTTTCAGTTAAAGAGAACCTCAAGGAATTCCATTGCCCAGATGACAGGACGGGGATCATTACATCCACTTGCCCGATGAGGAATTCAGGGCCAGAAGAGTTAAGTTGGTTGGAATCCTATAGAATGAGGATGAGGACCTCCTGTCTCAAGTCCTCAGCAGTGGGCTGCAAAACAGCTGGATAACTAGTGACTACTTTCATTTTGTGCTAGGTGGCAATTCACACCTGGCTATTTGACATGAGACAGGGCAACTTGGGTGAATTCTTGATTCCTCTAATTCTGTGGTGTTTTGTGTTCTCCACGCAGCAGCTGAAAAAGTATATAAAAGAATCCTATTAATGGAGGTTTTAATGAGGGCCCATCACTAGAATGGCAACTGTTTGTAAAGGTAAACACTATGATGAACTAAAGTGTCCATTGACAGAAAAATAAATTCAGAAATTGTGTGACATTTACAAACATGATATTGAACACTATGGAGCCGTGAAAATGAATAAACTGAAACTATACATAATCATGGTTTTCTTCTTCAGGTCTTAGAATAACTGTTCTGAAATTAAAGATAAGCTCTTCAAACCTCAGAGAGGTTGTATCTTTAACAATGCTGTCTTCCAAAGAATCTACCTCGAAAAGCTCTCAGTGAGGAAGCCTTTGCTCAGCTCCAGTGATGTAGTCTTTGTTTTAAACATGGATCGAACTCATTTCCTCATCAGGAGGTATACATAATTTTTAAATCACAGGGAAATAGAACAAACAAGTAATCCTAATTCATACACTATGACTATCACTTCTCTTTTTCCGTGAGCTAAAAGGTAGACAATACAAGGCTTTAATTGCTATTCATGACCTGGAATGCAAATATTTTTATTGCCCATTACAGTCATATTTGCATGTTGTAGAAGGCACAAGAATATGTAATAAAATGAAATTGATTACAAAAATTGCTGAGTCTCTGGAGACTTCCTACTGATGCAGATATCAAGCTTCTTCCAAGTTCTGTCCTGCTTATGTATTCAGGAAAATATCAATGAAATATACAGTATGACAGTAAAGCAAGAAATAAGGGTTTTTCTTCTTATTCTTTTGATGGAGGCAATAATGACATTCAGGACACTATGTAAAAATGTACCAAGATGGTCACATCTTTATCATTACCTTGATGGGCAGCATATTTGGTGACTAAAATTAAAATAACTATCAGAACTGCCATGAGAGCACCTCCAATGTTTCCTCTTGGGCTTAGTCCTCAGCTGTGTCTGTCTGCTGCCTTAACTATAAAATTTTATCCGAACTCCTGGTTTTGCATGTGAGAGTCTGACTGTGATCATTACATATGGTTCCCCAACTTCATTACTCATGTGTCATAATATATGGAAGTGATCTTCTGTCTTTTGAACACAGTAATAAAATTTGTTAACTAAGGTCAACTCACATTACAAAGTAAAAACTCAGAACTTTTTATTGTACATGCTTAATTAAAATAAACTTACTAATAATCAATAATCAAGGTCTAATAATCAATTTCAAGTTCACCCTTACAAAAAAAAATACTTGGAACATTTTACTTTCTCTTCCACTACTCCTATTTTGAATTATAAGATATTGTCTCATTCTTGGCTGAGCATTTTTTTCTGACGTCAAGATCTTTTTGCTCAAAACTATGTTTTTGTGAAGTTTTCATCGATAAGTTTTATGGAAGCTTTTCATCCTTCTTATCCCATCTACAACAGTGGTTCCCAAATTTGAGGAGGCATCAGAATAACCTGAAAGGTTCATTAAAACACAGATTGCCAGGCCCCACTCTTAGAGTTGTTTATTCTGCAGATTTGGGGTGGACTCTTAGACTTTACATTGTTTACAAGTTCCTACGTCAAGAACAGATTCATTTGCCTATTTGTCCATTCATTCAAGAAATGATTTATAATATGTAAAAGCACAGAGCTTTGTCAATAAAGAGGTGAGCCAGACATACAAGTCTCCTGCCCACTTGTAGCAGAAGGTAAGTGTGATAAATGTGCTGTAAGAAGAAGGAAGTGCTGGCTCGGAGCCTGTGGCTCAAGCGGCTAAAGTGCCAGCCACATACACCTGAGCTGGTGGGTTCAAATCCAGTCCGGGCCCACCAAACAACAATGAGGGTTACAACCAAAAACAAATAGCCGGGCGTTGTGAAGGGTCCCTGTAGTCCCAGCCACTTGGGAGGCAGAGGCAGGAGAATCACTTGAGCCCAGGAGTTGGAGGCTGCTGTGAGCTGTGTTGCCATGGCATTCGATCCAGGGTGACAGAGTGAGGCTCTGTCTCAAAAAAAAAAAAAGAAGAAGAAGAAGAAGGAAGTGCTGTAAAAATTGTGGTAAAGGATTTAGTTTTTCTAGTTGCCTTCAAAGACAAAAGTATTCAAACTGGAGAAAAATCCTACTACTGTAAGAAATGTGGCAAAGCATTTGGTTTTTCTATTCCTTTTTCAAAACAGGGGGAAACCTCACAGTGGAGAAAAGCCTTTTGAATATAAGCAGGTGGTGAGGCCTTAGATTCTATTTGCATCAAAGACGTGACACATTCGTGAGAAAAATGCTATTTAAAGCACAGAATTTGAAAATGCCTTCATTTCTCTCAGAAACACATGGCACACACTGGGGAGAGAACCTGTGAGTATCAGAAAGCAACCTGGATGAAAACTCGGTCATTTGAAAACAAAAAGGAAAAGTTTTAATTTTAACAAGTTTCTTCTAAAGTTATGTGAAAATTTTACCAAAAAGGAAATCCCATCAATGGAGATAATTTGGAAAGCCTGACATAGATTATTATTGTTTAATACTTGAAAAAGTGCACGTGAGTGCAGTCTTATACAAGTTATAACTATGATGTGCTATTGGTAGCTTATTAGGCAAGAGGGTCTCTGTATTGTAAGTTTCCACTTCTTTTGCAAGGAAATAGTAAGGTGAGAATCCTGTAGACACATCTTAAGTAGTTGTACATGACTTCAATAAGTAGTGCTTTCTTAAGTCAGTAAGATTTTTTTCCCATCCATTTAAGTGTGTTGGATCGATGGTGAATTGAAATGTATGTCTAATACCTAAGTTTAATTGGTACGTAGTTGTTTAGTTGTTCTGTGATTAACTGGTGATCAAAAATAAGTCTTTGTTAGTAAACAAAAGATCATAATTTGACCCGATTGGAAATTGATATTACTAATATGATGTGCAAAATAAAAAGTTAAATAAGTGCTGGAAAAATAAAAGTAGAGCACCCACAGAATAGGATTAGGGTGAGGGTTTCTAGAAAACCTTTTTGGCTGCTGTGTGGAGAATGAGAAGCACCGCAGAAATGGAGGAATCAAGACTCCACCCAAGTAGACTCCCGTCAAGCAGTTGGGTGTAAAGTGCCTTCTAGGACAATATGAAGGTAGTCACTGGTTATCCAGCTGTTTTGCCGTGCACTGAGTCTGCACATATCTGCTGACGACCTGAAACAGGAGGTCCTCATCTACATTCTCTAAGACTTGAGTCAACTCAAATCTTCTGGCCCTGAGTTCCTCGTTGGGCAAGTGGGCATAGTGATCCTCGTCCTGTTATCTGGTCAATGGGAGTCCCTGAGATTGGTTAACCGAAAGAGCTAAAGCATTTCGGGGGTGGGGAACAGAAAACAGATTTTGTCACTCCTTTTTCTAGGACATGCACACTCAAACAGTTGGCACTAGTTTAGACTTGTCTAACTTGGATTTGTGCTCGTTCAGAAAGGACTCCACTCAGTGACCACTCTGGTCATGATAGGATTTGCTAAACATGTGAGAAGTGAAAACATGATCATGGGTGGCGTCCAGCCCGCAGAAGAGAAGTTTTTTCAAACTTCAAAAACATTTATCATCTGGCTTTTTCATTCAGATGAAAGACAGAATGAAACATTGTCTAACATTGTCTTCTCAAAATCTAACATTGCCAATTCAAATTGGTACTTCTTCCCTATTGCTTCAACACTTTTCTCTTTTTCTTTTAATTATTAGAATTTATACTGCTGCTTCTTTGGACAGCCACAGTAGGTTATGGCGAGTCATGGAGAGATGGGTGAGTAAAATGGTTCTGTGGTCAGATAAGTTGAGAAATTCTAATTCAAATACAAATTAGGAAGGCTTTTATATTGAAAAATGTATCAGACATTTAAAATATTCTATAAAGAGGGGATATTTGACTACTTTTCAAACTTCATTGACCACAGGGGAAAAGAATTAAAAAGTACCTTGACAGAATGCTATTCCACAGAATACGCTTATGAAATACTGCCTAGAGTTTATCGTTGGTGATGATAAAGATATTAATAATTAGGAGTCTCCAATCTCTCTGAGGATCTCCCGTCGGAGATTCCTGAGAACATGTACAAACGGCTTCAATTTCCTTGACGTCTCTGCAGTCCCATTCACCTCTGGCCTAGTTCATTTTCTGTTGCTTATAACAGATACCTGAGGCTGGGTAATTTTATAAAGAAAATGGATTTATTTCTTACAGTTAGAGAGACTGAGAAGTCCAAGGTCAAGGGGCCTCATCTGGTGGGGACTCATCACGTGATGAAGTCTGTCTTCCTCTTCTTATCAAGCCACCAGTTCCACTGCCAGGGTAACCCATTAATCCACTAACCCACAAACAGATTCATCCATTCATGAAGGGAGAGACCTCATTGTCCAATTATCTCCTAAAGCCACCACCTTTCAATACTGTCACAGTGGGGATTAAGTTTTCAACATATTAAATTTGGAAGACATATTCAAATCATACATGCCAATGAAATATTACTAAACCTTAAAAAGGAAAGAAATTCTGCTACAATATTAATGAATCTTGAGGACATTTTGGTTAATAAAATAAGCAGTAAAAAAACAAAAGATCTAGGACAGCGAAATTCATAGAAACAGAAAATAGAATGGTGGTTGCCCAGAGCTGAGGTTAGAGTAAAATGGGAAGTTTTTGCTTAAAGGATATAGAGTTTTCCAAAACTCTATATTCCAAAACATTGCTGGAATTCTAGAGATTGGTTGCTCAACAACATGAGTATACTCAAAACTACTGAACTATACTTAAAAAGTATAGTTGATAAATGCAACTACACTTTGTATTTAAGTGAATACAAAGTTGGTGAATTTTATGTTATGTATATTTTATCACAATTAAAAACAATTTAAAAATTAAATAGCAGAATTCTATTTACATATCTGTCAGATTGGCAAAAATATAGTCTTGGTGGTGGTGTAAGAAAGTGCAGACTCATGTATTGTTGAGTGTAAATTGCTATACTTCTTTGGTGAGGGAAATTTTGTAATATCTATGACTATTCTAAAGATGTATGCCCTTGTTCCCAGCACCTCCACTTTGTAGGATTTCTTTCCTAAAGATACATAGTAATTCCAGTTCCTAATGATAAACATAGAAAACTATGTTTTCTATGAATAGTAAAACTATTCATTTTAGTATTGTGTGTTAGAATTAAAGTTTCTAATCAAATATTAGGAACAATGTAAATGTTCATCAACATCAAACTGGTAAAATAAAGTTGATACATTTAGTCGATGGAACCCACACAACTTTAAAATATAAGGAGCAGCTCAATATGTTCTTTGTAAACACATTGCCAAAATAAAAT
The DNA here is from genome assembly GCA_963574655.1 of Perodicticus potto. Classification (NCBI taxonomy): domain Eukaryota; kingdom Metazoa; phylum Chordata; class Mammalia; order Primates; family Lorisidae; genus Perodicticus; species Perodicticus potto. The sequence continues at coordinate 44,684 of CAUYRH010036664.1, read as the reverse complement.
ATACTACGAAATAAAATAAAAAAGGCTCTAAATACTATGTAAGGTATCTACCATTTATGTCAATAAATTACATGGATATTTATACAATATGCCTAACCAGGGTATTTTATAGAGTTAGAGGTGACAATACTAATAATTACTCTGTGAGAACAGGTATCACTTGGAACAGAGTGAACCAGAACATCTCTCTCTCTCTCTCTCTCTCTCTCTCTGTCACACACCACACACACACACACACACACACGCTTTAGTTTGCTAAACATAGAATATCTCTGAAAGGATACACAACGAACTGGTCATAGCAAGTGATTCTTGGAAGGGAAGCAGGGAAAAGAGTTACTGGAAGAAAGGGCAGAGAGAGATGTGCTTTTGAATCTGGTACCCCTTGCAAATATAGCATATCTCTGACACATGGCAGGTGACCAAGAAATTTCTTTTTAGAAATGAATCAAATGTTACATGTTATGTATACATACACGCTGATATTTAGAATGTTTTAAAGAAAAATTGAGTTACTGGTTTTTGTTTTTCTAAAGTTGGTATTTCTCACTGTGACCTCCACTGAATTTAGATGCCCAATAAAAGTTAGGGAAACACCTTATGCTCCTGCTCACCTGGTCCTCCTTGTTCTCCTTTTAGGCCATGAATTCATAGGGAGTGGGTTCCAGGAGCTCAGGTTCCTTTCCGTTGATTCTCACAGTGAACTTCTCCAGGTGGAGCAGGCTGGCGCTTCAGTTGAACCCACGTGCCTTTCTCTTTGGCCCACTCCTTTTCCTGATCATTTTCCTTCACCCATTTTAGGAAGTTATCTCGGCTCTCAGAGTGTTTAATTTGCTCAATACGAACATTAAAATCCTCTTGGCAAGAGTAGGTGGTACAGCATAGCACACAGGAAAGCCAGGCGAACCCACAGATCAGGTGCTGGGGCCTATTCCCCATGAATTCACAACACGATAAGCATAGCAAGCTTTGCCACTTTCAATGGAAAGGCCCCTCCCTGAGCTGCTGGAACCTTTTCCCTATGAATTCATGGCATAATAGGTATTAAAAATAAAAGTCTAGGGCGGCACCTGTGGCTCAAAGGAGTGGGGCGCCGGCCGCATATACCGGAAGTGGTGGGTTCAAACCCAGCCCCAGCCAAATAAATAAATAAATAAATAAATAAAATAAAATAAAAGTCTACTGTAAAAAAAAAGTGAGGGAAGGATGATGCTACTTTTGAAAGTCCCTTCAAAAATCAAGGCATTGATAAAATAAACTTGGTAACTCTATATAATGACTCACTCACTGTGCAGCCATTAAAAAGATTGAAATCGATCTCTGCTCTACAACCAAGAAAACTGTTCAGGATATGACATTAAAGGATAAAAACCAAATTGCTGAAGAGTGTCTTTATCAAAGTTCCATTTGTTTTCTTGTTTGTTTGCTTTTATTTATTTGAATCTTATCTCTGTGGGCACACACATACATAGATATTTTTTAAAAAGCTCACACAAAAAAGGTGTCAGAGGCCATGAACTGGAAGGGAACAGGACAAGAGCTACGACATGAAACTTGCACTTGGTGTCTGTATCTTTATGTCTTGCTTCAATTTCTCATCATGAGCTGAAGGCCGAAGCTTATGCTTAAAACAAAAGCTAATTTGAAGTCAAATTTGATCTTTTGAAGAAAAGAGCTACACTTTCTTTTGTTCACAGACTAGAAGGAAATGTAAAAGTTACCAAATTCTAGAATTTAGAAATAAAAACACCATAAAGCCCAGCCCTCCACATGATATTGAAGTCACCTTCTGCTGGGAAACCACAGTTTCTAAGGCAGCCTGTTCCACCTCTTTATGATTCTGAGTTGGAAAAACTTCATTCTTCCCAAGAACCAGCATCAGTCATGATGTTTTGCCATATACTCGTTCTAGTTCCACCCGGAAGGTTTACTTTAAAATAAAATAAATTTTAAAAGCTTTTTGAATATTTGAAGGAAATGAGCATGTTCCTCAGAGTTTCTTTTTCACCAACTATAGAATTAATTTTAAGTGTAAAAGCAATTTTATTTTCAATTTATTCAGCACTTTCCCTCTCCCATCCTTTCTTCTCCATATACTACTGGGAGAGAAACTCAGAGACTGAGGTCGGAAGTAACCAAGAAGAAGTCACAGTTAGCAAGCCACTGCCATTATCAACTCATCCATTCAGGAATGATGACCATTTTTACTAAGGGAGTTTATCTGCTGCTCTTCCCTTAGAAAGATGAACCCGTTCCATACAAGTCTCCACCACTCAGATTTCTAGTGGCCAGCCTCACCACACCAGACTTGCGGAGTCATTAAATTTAACAAAATATAGGTATAACACATAACAACTCTTTTATCTTCTACCCTCTACCCAAACCACTATCTCACAGCAAAATATTTCATATGCTGTCCTAAAGTTCAAATCATTACATTTACCAATTATTCCTTATTTACAGTTTGGCAGCCCTAATAGAAGTTAAACACATTTAATCTGGTAACTTATTAATTCTATTGAACCTTGCTGACTCTGAAAGATCACGGCTTTCTTTTGTGTGTTTCATGGACTAGCTTTTTACGAAATCAAATATAACAAAAAGTCAGTTAAGATAAGGGCTGAAAATAATCTGTTGAATTTTGTGGTTAGGGATCAGTATTTCCCTAGATCAAGAAATGTCACTGGGGGTATGGGGCAGTAGTCATAAAACATGCTCCTCAAAGATAAAGAGATATAAAAGAAAGAATTATTTTGAGGATTTGGTTATGAAGGAAAAGAGGTACAGGCTGATGGTTAGAGATAAGTATTTTTGTCTATTGATTTGATAGGAAATGAAATATTTAACTACTGCATCCCATGTAGTAACATCAACTTGCCCAACCTATGATCACTTGCTATCAAGGCGTAAAGCAGTTGAGTCGGCAGAGTGATGGCCGCCCTGTGCAGCACCTGAGCTGACCCATCTCACTGGCTGTGGAAGCAACTCAGGAATGTTGCTCACAAGCAACACTCTGGGAGTTCTGATCCAAGCGTAAAGCAAAGCAAAATATTCCACTGAATAGAAAATAGTTACAGGAGTTGGCTGAGCCACTATATGATTCCCAAAACTTCTTCAGTCACAGAATAAGATCCTAGTCAGTGGTCTAGGCCGTGGCAAGCAGGCCCCCACACACACACAGCTTGCTGAGCACAGGACAGCAATATAAAAGTATCACATGGTTCTGAGCCATCAACAAAAATGAGCCTGATTTAACTTTTGGAAATCACACATGATTATGAAATTGAACACCTATTAGCTCACAGGGATTGTGCAGTGGGGCACCCCAGGCAGCAAGATTTCTAGCCCCTTCAAGTAGGATATGAGAGATAGGTAGGACATCAGAACTCCAGGATTGATGGCAGACATTCAACCAGTGATGAAATTATGTCATGTCATAATCATCCGTTTGCTCAAGAATACAAATTTCAGTCCTTCCATGAAAGAGTAAACAAGGGAGCCCCAGGATACTGGCGGTGTGACGCTTTGGGTTTGGGAATAAGGGCAGTAGATGAAGACAAAACTCAGTCCTGAGAGTAGAGGGAAGTAGGTTGATGACTTGGAGACGTGGCATATTGTTCTCCATTTCTAACAGCTGGTTTGACTTAATTCTGAGAAATACCAGATGGTGAGGATCAGCTGAGGGAGCTAATGTGTGTCAAACTCCAAGAAAGAGATGGACAGAACATCTGGCCTTAACCCAAATCAACACATCTGAACCGAGGAGATTCCCTGTCATCAGTTCACGGGGCAATTAACTCAGGCCGTAGGGTGCTTCCGCACGGCCCGGGTGGGAGGTGCTCAGGAGAGCTGCACTCACCTCATGAATGAGTCTTTTTTAAGCCACAAAGAACGGAGTTCTGGGACTTGGTTCACTTCATATTATTGACAGAAATTCCATGTCATAGAATGAGCAGAAACCGATCTCTATGTTAGAGATAAACAAAATTAGAAGAGCAAGTTGGAAACTGTGTAGACTTTTTGGCTTCTGTTTTCATCATCTTTTTCCACAAACTTTTTTCTTAATTAAACAGCCAAGAGGCATGTAACAGTGTGTCCCATGTTGCTGAGCCATCAACAACAACAAGCCTGATTTAACTTTTGGGAATCTCACATGATTACAAAATTGAACACCCATTGAGCTCGCCAGGGACAATAATCCAGACAGAATAACTGGAATTTCTACTTTTTCCTATTAGGCCACACCAAAACCTCACTGTCTAGGGGCCACGTGCCAGGGTTATCCAGCCGAATTTGCCCCATCTTTCTGGCATTAGTCCCTGGGTCGTCAGAAGGGCTCAGTGCTTTCAGATGTGCATGACACAGAGTGCTTGATCCATAAAAGAAATCTACCTATGAAGTAGAAATTCATGGCCTATGAAGTTGAGGGGTGCATAGGGAATTGATTACATTGGCACGTTACAAGAATCTCATCTATTGCATGCAGAGCATGTTTCCCATTGCTCTGGCCATTTTTACTGTCCTTTGTACTTGCTAGCTCAAGCTGAACTCATAGCTAGGCCCTCTCAGAACTCTTAATTTTAATTCATGGGATTTCCCTGGAGTTGATTCATGTTCTACCTAATATGGGGTGGGGGGAGTGAAAACGTCTTCCTATGAGTGCTCTATCACCCTGGGTAAAGACTTTTCCCTAAGGTTAATAGGATGTGAATCAGAACTGGGTAAATCCCACTGGCTCGGAATAAGCTTTTTATTTACACATTTTCTGAACATATTACTTTTTAAACCTCATGAAGATACCAAAATGAAACTTTTAACAACATTTTCAGGAATGAAGCTCAGTTTAGGGTAGGGAAAGAGCAGATACAACGTCAACATGAGGGAAAGGATTATTAAGAAGTCTCATAGGATTGACCAACTGAAAAAGACTTCATGACTTCACTTCTCTCATTAAGCAAGGAATCCAACATCTAAACTTTCTGAACATGTTGCAAAATTCCTCTTGTCAGCCCCACCTGTCTTTATGCAAAAGAATCTATATTTAGTAGGGTGGATTTCTTGCCCATTTTCCCATTTAAGGAATGACTACTGACTTTCCTCAACAAGTGAGAGCTCCCAGCACTTTACACTTTTAGACAGCCTCTTTGAATGTCCTAGAAGTGCTTATCAAGCTTTGATGAACTTTTATGGGCATTTTGCTGATTCAGTAGCCCCGCATGGGACCTGAGAGCCTGCACTTCTCACAAATAGTCAGTGCTGTAGATTCACAGAACACATTTCAACGAGGAAGGCCCTAGACTGATCTTAGGGTTAAGAAGAAGTCACAGCAAGCTGTAGCATTAAGAGTGCACACAGACATAGGTATAAACATAGGGAAGAGAAGGGTGGGATACACAGTCACATAATGAAAAGTTCCATGGAACTGCATATACAGAAGAAGAATAGCATTTTTGTTAAACTCATGAGGTCTGGAATCTGACAAACTTTATTTCAAGTTACCAGTGCCATCGCTTGCAAATAATGTAACCCTAGAAAAGCAACAATCTAACACCAAGTTTTTATTCTTTCAGCAGTTAGGGTAACAATGGTAGATCCTACCTGTGATGTTGACATTTTTTCAATTTGGAAATGGTCAACTACAGGCAATTTCGTACCATTTTGCCTAACAGTACCACTTCCTCAAGCAGTTGTGAATATTAGAACAGACGGTACATATGATTAACGCGACACACTGACAGCCCAGCACAATGAATTCCAGTGTGTACTTTGCTCTGCATCATGCTGGCGTGTACAAGTGCACTCTAAAGAAAGACGATGGGAAGCAGGTGGATATTTTTGCCCTTCATCATCTGAAGGTTTCTTAGTTTTCTTTTTTCCCTATCAATATAACAATGAAGCTAAAAGTCACTGGCTCTGGAGAGAAACTGCTTGCATTCTAAACTACCAAGTATCAGCTGTTTAACTTTAACTAAGTCACTTAACCTCTCTGTGCCTTAGTTTTCTCATCTTTAAAATGGGGACATGACAGTATGTGTCTCATAGGCCTCTGTATCATTAAATAAGCTAATATTAATGAACTGATTACAGCAGCATTTGAAACATACTAAATGCTGTATAAATGGATGTCTATACATCTAAACGGATGTATAGAAAGGTAAAAAGAAAGGTTATAGTCTATTCGACTTCTCTTTCCAAAATAACTTATTGAGAATTGCTTAAATCTAACACAACAATTGCTATTAACCAATAAAACAACAGATTAATAATCAATAAAACAGGTCAGTAAACATTTAATATTTTTCCTTTTTTCCTGGACAGTTTTAACACTGGTAAAAAATAATCTGTAAGAACAAACAACTTGAAATCTGAAAGAGACCTTAGAGGTAATCTATTGGGAAATTAAGTACAAAATGTCTAATTTCCTTAAGTATTAAGTTTGACAGTTGATGTCTCTGACATTTTGCTTTAACACTTCTTGCTTTATTTTTATTGTAAAGTTACATCCTCATTCTGTCAACCATGTTTCGTATTATTTCAATTTTTAGAGGAATTTTTGTGAAACACAAATAAGTCAGAAATTCATGTTGTTTTCAAATATGAATTCCATCGTGGAACCAATGTAGCTCAGAGTGTTTGAAATATCAACAATTTGGAAAGGATGAATGTACTGAATGCACAGTTAATGGTTAGAGACGTTCCATTCTGGTAATTTTAATCTTGAAAATGAGCTACATGGGCAACCTGAGACCAAAGTGGATAATGATGAGCCAGAAGCTACAGTAGAAATGATCCCTCTCCACTTATGCATGAAGTTACTATTCCAACAATATTGGACAGCTTGAAACAAAGTGGTGAGGTAAAGAAGCTGGATCAATGGTTCCACATGAATTAATAGGGAAAACTCCTCATTTTCCAGTTAAGAAATTTGATAGACAGGAAAATGAAGTTTCTTCGAATATACACTGACTTGGCAGCAGGGGGAGTCCATGAGACCACCCCGAAGCCTCTCATCTCTCCTTTAGCTTCACACATAGTTTCCTTTTCCAGCAATTCTCCAACCAGTTACTAGCAAGTGACAAGAGTTAACTGACCTAAATTTTCTTTTCTCTACTTCTAATCACCCTTTATGGAAACAAAAGATTAACCAGGTACAGCCTTTAAAATATATCTCCTATGGTTGTATTTCAGTTGCCCATACAATTTATACTCACGGACCCAAAGGTGGTTCTGAGATCCCAAAGGAACACCTCAGGACCTGAGGACGGATCCCCGCAGGTTTAAGGAATGTATTTGCTATAATTGCACCAAAGAGACCTTTTGGACTGGAGCCAGTGATGAAATTGCAAGAGACAGTCCCAGTAGTTGAGCACAAGCACAATTTAAGACATGGGTCAGAACTAGGAACTCCTCTTAAATATTTTGTAACATACAATGTGGCTCAGAGAAAAGTAATAGAAAGTACAACTGATAGAATACAGGAGTTAAAACTGAGGAGAAACGTTCTACTTGGCTTGCTAGATATCTTGAGTTGATTAACTTCTAAATGGTAGCATCAGTGATCAAGTCCATGAGACTTGAACCAAACAGGTGACACCGGAATTAGCAACTCTCCAAATGAAATACAGCTCACAAAATTATACCAAAACATATCCCAGTCTTACTTGTTTTAGTGCTGGAGGCTTTATTCAATACTTACACTGTGTTTTGGTAGAATATTACTATATTAATGGAGTCAGACACAGATACTGGAACAGAAAAAACATACTTAAAGAGCAAAAAATTTCTTTCTGTGTCATCTAACAGAGCATCACGTGACCAGCGGCAAGGAGAGGGACGGAATGCAACGTCTAGCTGGAAAATCACTTTCCAGTCACAATTCTCATCATTTCAAGAAGGAAAAAGTCAGGTTTGGGACAACAGCTGTCTCCACCGTATCCACAAATAGGATTGAATAAAATAACACTTTAGTGAAATATATTGAGTTTTTTTAATTATCTGAAAGATAAGCATTAGCATATCTTAAAATTGGTATCTTCTGAGTTTATAAATTGGTTTATGTCCAGCGTAATGACCTTGCATCTAGTAAAATGAATTTGTCCAAAATCTACCATTCTGGGTGGCTCCTGTGGCTCAAAGGAGTAGGGCGCCGGCCCCATATACCAGAGGTGGCGGGTTCAAACCCAGTCCCAGCCAAAAACTGCAAAAGAAAAGAAAAAAATCTACCATTCTACCACCATCAAAAGTGTTTTTTAATGACTAATTCCAACCCACATCTTTCTTCATTTGTTTATTATATCCTATAATATTTACTCATATAAGTGCTCCAGCATTTCACTATATGTCGATGACCTGTCCTCACTTGTAATAGACTATGTCTTAAAGATACTCTAATATCCACAGTACTCAGCACATGCAAATCTTAGAAAGTATAGTAGTCCCCCCTTATCCTCAAGGAATACATTCCATGACCCTCAGGAGACCAATAGTGCCAACCCCTATACATACTATATACTATGTTTTGTTCCTGTACATACCTACCTATGATAAGGCTTAGTTTATAAATTCAACACAGTACTCTTTGTGCTTTGGGGCCATTAGTAAGTAAAATAAGAGTGACTAATTCAAGCACCAGGATACCACTACAGTTGATCTGATAAATGAGATGGCTACTAAGTAACAAATGGGCAGGTAGCATATGCAGTGTGGATATGCTAGAGAAAGGGATGGAGGCTTCTCTTTCCAGGAAGGATCAGAATCCTTCTCTTTCCAGGAAGGATCAGAATCAGCACCAGAATCAGACAGCTAGTAATGGGCAGCTGTGTGCCGTACAACATTGCATCACTCTAAAGCCTGTCTTCTTTGTATGACATATGCTGGTCCCTCTGGAGCCTACTGAGTAACGATCAGTGCCTGCATGTAAGGATGCTGCCAGATTCCAGGAAAAGAACCCCCCATGGGAGCAACTGAAACAATCGCCAGGCTCACACAGGCCCAGGAATAACATAATTGATGGGACATCAGGTCAAGTATACTTACAAACAGGTAAGTACCGCTACTGCTGTCCTGGGAAAAAATTAGCCTTGCACTGCTCTGATTCTGCCTTACAAAACTTAAATTCGAGCTTCAAGAAAAGAAACCTTTTCAAATATAATGCAAAATATTTGATTTTGTACTGATCACAAGAATATATGTACAAAAATATCCAACTTCTAACAAGGGCAAAATCCACTATCTCACATCTAATCAAAAATTATCAGGAACAAAAGAAAGAAAATAAACACTTGCCATAACAGAAGAAAATCAATCAATAGCAACAATACAAAAATGAGAGAGTAGACAGAAATAGTAGGAAGGGCGTTAAGTGGTCAATATAACTGTGTCGCATGCGCTTAATAAGATAGAAAAACATTGAGATAAAAATATAGAAGACATAAAAATAATCCCAAATAAGACTCCTACAAATGCAAAGTTCAACACCTGAAATTAAAATTACATGCAGTGTAGCATATTAATTTCCTCTGCAGGAGGAAAACTCGGTGAACTTAGGGATATAGCCATAGAGATAATCTAAATGGAAACACATATTCAGAAATAGTGGGGAAAATGCACAGGGAATCAGGGAGCTATGAGACAACTTCAAGTTCTCAAATATATATGTAATTAGTGTTCCCAAAGAAGGGAGGGCAGAAAAAAACATTTGAAGAAATAATCGTCAAACATGATTGGTCTTGACTATGAACCCTATAAACCCACAGACTCAAGTTCAGCCAACCCCAAGCACAAGAAACATGATGCGAAGTGCATCCAGGCACATCATAATCAGGTTGTTTAGGAAGTTTAAAGACATTTATGCAATGCTGAAGAGAACATTTTAAAAGCAGCCAAAGGAAAGAAAAGAGACTATATGTTCATTATATGTCATAGCACGGCAGAAGATTTCTTTCTGGAAATAATACAAGCCATTAGACCATAAGGCAATATCTTTAAAGTACTAAAAGGAACTTTCTAGACCTAGTAAAATATCTTCAAAATCTGAAGGCAGCAAAAGCACTTTTTTCCAGAAATGCAGTAAAAGAATTCATTACTCACTTACCCGAACTACCAAAAATAATAAAGAAAGTCTCTCAAGCAAAAGGAAAATGACTACCAGGTGGAAGTATAGATTTACACAAAGGAATAGAGGGCATAACAGTTAGTGACTGCAGGGTAAATGTAAGGTAAAATTTTCTAATTAAAAAATCTTTTTAGAAGATAGTTGACTGTTCAAGCAAAATACGTGGGATTATAAGACATGCACAAATGAAATATAGGACAGCAATTCTACAGAGGCCAGGAGAGGGGAGATAGTTGTACACTTTGTCACATACGACTTGTGACGTGTTGCAATGTTCCTTGATGGTGAACAGTGATAATCTAGAGGTATGCACTGACTATTAACTCTAAAGAAGCCAAGCAAAAACAGACCTGTAGTTAATAAGAAAATAAAAGATAACATGTAATCTTAAAACAAATACTAGATTTATTTGAAAGAAGACCGAGAGGGTCAGGCGTGGTGGTTCACTCCCGTAATCCCGGGAGCAAGATAGGTGATCATCTGAGCTCAGGAGTTCAAGACCAGCCTGAGCTAGAATGAGACTCTTGTCTCTAAAAATAGCTGGGTGTTATGGTGGGTGCCTATAGTCCCAGCTACTTGGGAGGCTGAGGCAGGAGGATCATTCAAGCCCAAGAGTTTGAGGTTGCCGTGAACTATGATGCCACAGCACTCTGCCGAGGGTGACAAAATAAGACTCTATCTCAAAAAAAAAGAAGAAGAAGAAGAAGAAGACGACAAAGAGAAGGAAAAGAAAACAAAGGTAGGAAAATTTTTAAAAAAAGGCAATATAATAGGTTTAAACTCAATCTTATGGGCAAACACATTAAATATAAATGATCTGAATACCTCAATTAAAAGGCAAAAAATTTCAGATTGCATAAAACAGCAAGCCCTACAAAAACCAAACTTTAAATATAAGACATAAATAGGTTAAAAACAAAGTATAGATAAAAATATACCATGCTATCACTAATTAAAAGCTGGGATGACTTCATTAATATTGTATAAATTCAATTTCAGAGTAAAGAATATTATGCGAAAGAAATTTTAAGCAAAATTATGATAATTAGTTTCTTAATGGCCCAGATAGATAGACAGATAGATGATAAGGTACCGCTCAAATCAATGGGTAAAAATAAATTATTCAAGAATAATGTCCAAAGACAACTATGTTTAAAAAAGGGGGGGGGTAGGTTTTGTGCCTATGGCTCAGTGGCTAAGGCACCAGCCCCATACACCAGAACTGGCGAGTCCAAACCCAGCCTGGCCCTACCAAACCAAACAACAATGACAACTACAACCAAAAAATAGCTGGGTGTTGTGTCAGGCACCTATAGTCCTGGCTATTTGGAAGGCTGTGGCAAGAGAATTCCTAAAGCCCAAGAGTTGAGGTTGCTGTGAGCTATGACGCCGTAGCACTCTACCGAGGGCGACATAGTAAGACTCTGTCTCAAAAAACAAACAGGATGGAGCTGGAACATATTCTTCTTAGCAAAGTATCTCAAGAATGGAAGAAAAAGTATCCAATAGTACTCAGTCCTACTATGAAACCAATTTATAGCTTTCATATGAAAGTATAACCCAATTATAGCCCAAGAATATGGGGAAAGGGAGGGGGAGGGGAGGGAGGAGGATGGGTGGAGGGAGGGTGATTGGTGGGACCACACCTGTGGTGCATCTTACAAGGGCACATGTGAAATTTACTAAATGTAGAATATAAATGTCTAACACAATAACAGGGTGCCATGAAGGCTATGTTAACCAGTTTGAGGAAAATATTTCAGATTGTATATAAAACCAAAAAAAGTAAAAACAAAAAAAACAAAAAGAGGACACTTCCTGAGAAGAGTGTCATTACAAAAACAAACAAACAAACAAAAAAAAAGGGTAGATGCATCCCTCATGCTTTATCCTAAATTCCAATGAGATCAAAAATTTAAATGTAAAAATTTAAATAATGGTAGAATTAGTGTGAACAAAAATTGTTTCTTATTGTAAACACAAAATAGATATTGCCTTTCCAATTACACAAAAGAAGCCATGAGAAAAAATACTGATGAATTCGATTAGATTTTTTTGTAATTTGCATAGCAGAAACCACTATGAGCAAAGTCAAAGTAATAAAAGTAAAGGTGATATTTGCAATTCATACGACTAGAAACATGATAACTTCCCTAATTTATAAAGATCCCCTCCAAATTAATAAGAAAATTACCAACAACTTCTTAGAACACCCAGCAAAGCACGTAAGCAGGCAGCTCACACAAAGAAATGACCTTCACACATGCATAAAGATATTGCCTATAAATGCTAAAGCAACTGCAAAACAAAATCATCAACTTGACTCATAATAGAAGAAAGTCAAATTAAAACAACACTGAAATGTAATTTTTACTCATTAATTTGGCAAAATCAATAAGTTTGATAATATCCTGTGTTGACAGGGAACTCCCATTCTCATACATTACTAGTGTGAGACTATTTTACTGTTACTTCTATAGACAGAAGATAGACAATAGCTGTCCAAATTACAAATAAATACAACTTTTAATCTAGCCATTTTAATTGTAGGGATTTATCCTACAGATAATTCATACATGAATAGAATATGCTAAATGATAAATGCAGAAGTCTATTCACTGAAGCATCATTTCCAATAGCAAGTAATTTCATAAAAACAGGAAACTTTAAATATTTAATGTTAATGTTTTCATGCAAGTGGAATTCTCTAAATCAGAAAAAGGTCTAAGTGGCCGGGCTTGGTGGCTCACACCTGTAATTCCAGAACTTTGACCAAGCAGGGGGGATCACTTGAGGCCAGTGATCTGAGACCACCGTGAGCAACATAGCATGACCCCCAAGTCTACAAAAACTTTTTAAGATTTCGCCAGTAATGATGGTGCATGCCTGTAGTCCCAGTTACTTAAGGCTGAAGCAGGAGGATTGCTTGAGAACAGGAGTTCAAGGTTACAGGATTCTGCCACAGCACTCCAACCTGAGCGACAGAGTGAGCCCTTGTCTCTTAAAGAAAATAAAAAACATCTGAAGAAACTCTTTTTGAAATAATATAAAGAAGTGTCTAAAATATGTTATTTTGAGTAAATAGGACTCAAAATATACATATCAATCTTACTATGTGTGTGGAAAATAGTATATAAATATAAATAGATATGCATAAAATGTCCTGGGATATGTAAACACATATATGTAGATGCCATACAAATATACATAAGTATACTACATATAATAAGATTAGAAAAATACATAAAGGATAGTATTCAGGCGGTGCCTGCGGCTCAATAAGTAGTACGCTGGCTCCATGTACCGAAGGTGGCGGGTTCAAACCCAGCCCCAGCCAAACTGCAACAAAAAATAGCCAGGCATTGTGGCAGGCGCCTGTGGTCCCAGCTACTCAGGAGACTGAGGCAAGAGAATCATCTAAGCCCAAGAACTGGAGATTGCTGTGAGCTGTGATGCCCAATACTCTACAGAGGGCAACAAAGTAAAACTCTGTCTCTAAAAAATAAAATAAAATAAAAATAAAAATAAAGGATAGCATTCATTGGAAGTATTTCTAAAAACTACATGGCTTTTGAACATGTTTGTAAAATAAAAATAGGGAGATCTGCCTAGGAGTGATAAATACGAAATTCAGGGTATTTGCCTTTGGGAAGGAATAGTAATAACAGGATTATGGATGCTATAAAGAGATTCCAACTGTTCCTTTAATTCTTTTGTAAGTTTTTATTTTCATACAATTTCAAACTTAAAAACAGTAATAAGACTAGAAGAAAAAAAGCTCAGGTATCCCTTACTTCTGTTTTTATAGATTTTTCATCTTTGTCTCTCTCACGCTCTCTCTCCCTTCCCCCCCTCCTGTTTCTCTCTGCCTGTCTCTCTCTCTTCAAATACACACACAACACTTTACCCCTAGGAATCGTGGTATAATGGCCAGAATCAGAGAATTTACCATTGATATGATATGATTAGCTAATCCAGTGTGTCTGAAAACTGAAGCAAATAAGGCAAAATGTCAAAATTGTTAGAGTTGGTTAAAGGGTACATGAATGTCTTAGAACACTCTGCAATTTTGTGTGTCATTAAAATAGCTCCCATTTTCTAAAAGATAGAACATGAAGATGATATAACTGTGTATAATGATTTCATCTGCCCCATGAGTGTATGTGAGTGTGGTGTGTCTCATCAGCTGCCAATAAATATGGATTGCAGTATATCTATCATGGAAACCAAAATAAAAAGTAGAAGAAAAATGTCCTGGTCTCCAGGTTCCAGACTCTAGTTTCTACTTCAGAAAATGCTTGTTTTTTTGCAATGTATCATATAGATACAAAATTCATGTGATGAAACTCTAACCTCCTATGTGATGGTATTTGGAGGTGGGTCTTTTGGGACCTAATTAGCATTGGGTCCTGGTATAGTCTTCATGATTGAATTCATGCCCTATAAGAAGAGACAGCAGAGATGCATATTCTCTCTCTCTCTCTCTCCTATTTATCTCTCTATCTCTGCACTACATGAAGATTAACCAAAAATAAAGTCATCTGCAAGCAAGGAAAAGAGCCCGCATCAGGGACTGAGGAGAGGTGCCCAGCACTTTGACTTTGGACTCCCCAGTCTTTAGAACGGTGAAAAATAAAAGTCTGTTGCGTAAGACATCCAGTTGATGGAATTGTGTCATTGCAGCCTGTGCAGAATAACACAGACAGCCTCACTCTGCAACTGAAAAATAATGACTCATGAAGATTGCCACTCCAAGCCCTTTGCAAAATGAGATAAAATTGCCCACAGCTGCTCATTACACAACTGCTCTAGAACACTGTTTATTTCTCAGGTGTGTGTGATGTTGTACACTCCCAACGAGACATCTAGCGGCAGGCAGTTTTCTCTCACTGAAGATGACAGGAGGCTTGTATGCTCATGGTTCTGCATTTCAACTCATGAAACGCATAGTTGGTCCTCTCCTCCCAACCCTCCAGGCTTTTGTATACACTAACTCCTTTCTAAATCACCCAGTGAGGCATAAGGAGAAAACAGACTATGTAAGCACAGTAAAGTTGTTCAATAAATAGTAAGTAGAACTGAGTTACGTTAAGATACAATGAATGCAGGCAATGTGCTAGGCCCCAAATAGAATTCAGATATAAAGAGCATAATATGAATTCAAGTGCATGAGTCTACAATTATCCAGATTATTTAAAAACTATTGTTCTCTTAAGAAGTCCTTTAAAAAACTAACCAACAAAAACAAAAAAAAATCTCTGACTTTACAAAACATGTGTAGATATGGGGAAAGTAACAAAATTAATTAGATGGGAGTTTAGAGAGAAACCAAGTATTCTTTAGTGAATTAAATTACAATGGAATTATAAATTGGCATATCCTTCTAATAGAAATAACACACTGCAATTCTATAAATGTCTTCTTTCAAACAGGTAAGACTAGCATATACTCTCTGAGATAAGGAGTTTGGAGGTGTTTCCCTGGTTTTATAAAACCATATAAAATAATAATGTATAAAGTATTTATATCTGTTATTAAATGCCATATCCTTTTTTTTTTTTTTTTTGCAGTTTTTGTCCGGGGCCGAGTTTGAACTTGCCACCTCTGGTATATGGGCCAGTGTCCTACTCCTTTGAGCCGCAGGCACCGCCCACCATATCCTCTTTTCAAACTCCTCTTTGAAGAGCAGTTTTGGAAAGATTGCTCTTCAAAGGAGATTTGAACCTTTAAAGCTGTTGGGTGTACAAGAAAAGATTTCAGTACTTGGGAATATACTCAATATTTTTAGATACTTAATGCGAATTAGGAGTTTATACTAAAAATGTTGAGGAGCAAGAGCTAAAAGTCAGAACAAAAGGAGAAAAATTCACATGATTGAAAAACTGTAGTAATGGAGATGTTACAGGTTTGGGACCATGGAACTCTTAGATACTGTTCATATTTTTAGCAGGAGGATTATAAATACTACAGAGCATCAATAACCAAACCTATTTATTGTAAGTATGAGTGGTATGATTCTCTAGATCAGAGAGAAACTTCTTCTGTAAAAGATAAGAAAGTAAATATTTTAGGCTTTGCAGGCCAAATGGTTTCTGTCAAAACTGCTCCACTCTCTTCTTTGCAGCATGAAAATACCCAGAGACAATACTATAAAAAAAATGAGCATGGATGTGCTCCAGTAAAAAATTATTTACAAAAGCAGACAGACAGGAAGAATTTAGCTTACAAGCTGTCATTTGCTGATTGCTGATCCCTTGCTCTACACTCCCAACGATCTTCTCTTAAAAAAAAATTATTTATTTTTTGACACCTCAAGATCATTGAGTAGGTGATCGTACCACTCACAATACCGCAGGCTAAATTCTGAGACCCTATATTCTTTGCTGTCCATTTATCCTCTTCCCCAACTTTCCACAGCTGGGTTCTTTTCTGTTTCCTTCTCTTTCTACCCCCACCATGAGTCTGGAATTCTCAGACAATACTTCTCAGAAGCCCTTAATGGAGCTTTGGGAAGAAAGCAGACCTTAATGAGACACAAAAATACATGAATGGCTACCACCTGACTCACACAATGGTCACTTTTGTAGATGAAAAATATGTGAATGGCTACCATCTGACTCACACAAGGGTAACTTTTGTAAAGACCCTTTTAACCATAAACAATGAGGGCTAAACTAAGAAGAAAATTATACAATGGACTCCAATAGGTGCATAGGATTCTTATAAATCCCGGCTGGTGATATTACTAGGAAGAGATGTCATTTGGGGAGAGGGACAAAGGAAATTGCAGAATTTCTTATAACTCATCTTTCACAGTGAAGAGCAAGGACACTTTTTCTAAAAGTTAGAATTTAATGAAATATTAAGTGCCATTGTTTACAGTGCTAGAGTTATATAACTAGTATAATGCCACAGTGTGGATATAAAAGGTTGGGAAAGGATTGTTTGTAAATGGCCTCATGTGATGATATACTGGTGACTAGTGCAAGTATTAGTCAGGGGCCCCCAGGAAATAAGAACAGAATAATTACAGGAATTTAATAAAGAGATTGTTTACAAAGAGTATAAGTAGAGAAATCAACAATAATTACATAATTTATTTTTGAAACTGACACTTTTGAGGTTAAGAAGTCTTATTAATAAATTATTCCAGATAAATGGGTATAAACTGGGTCTGGCCCACCACAGCTATAATTTTGGAATAGGACAGTACCCCCAGGCTAGTAAGAATAAGGAGCTCTTAACACCCTTATACCTAAAAAGACAAAAGGATGAAATGTTTAGCAAAATTTTGTAGGTATCGAATGAAAAGGTCAACTAACAGGAACTGTGGACCCCAATAGAAGAAAGCATCCAATCTACAGTGAGCCAACAGCAGAAAAGTGGGTAAACTGAAATCTAAGTGTACGGTTCTATGTTCTAAACTCTTGGCAATATCTCCCATTGACTGAAACCTACAAGAAGCTGGATGTTAAGGGAGGCTGTCAATGCAGTTCTTTATGGGTCAGCTTCCCAAGGTATAAAGCAAGATACTAAAGGAGCAGAGAGTAATACCTATAGTGGAAAATAGACAATATCCAGATAGTAAATATCCTTACAAAGACTCCACAGTTGGAATTATCTTTAAGCCCTGACATCCTCTACAACTTTTTGAAACATTCTCAGAAATCTCAACTCCCACATTATTGAATAATCTTCTCCACCTTTATGTCCTTGTATGTTGTAAAAAGACAATGAAGTAAGAGCTTCTTCTACTCCCACTTGGCTAAGAGTAAGACTGTCTCTCACAGTGGAATTAATGTAAGCAATAGGTTTACATGAATATGTTTAGTCTCCTTTACTCCATAATTCAAAAGGATAGGGCAACATTTCTCAGCTATAAGCTAATTATAACAGGTATCACCAGCCTGGGAATAAAATAAAATGAGAGATATTTTTCACATTTGTCATAGGAAATTCCCTTGCTCCACTTTCTGGTCCACAGATGTCCCCAAAGGTACTTAAAGAAGTCTGGAGTTTGGTGATCCGAATCAGTGATTCAAACCAAGAGTAAAGCTGCTTGAACACAAATGTATAATGCAAAAGAGTGGGGTAAAGTTGGTATAATACTGCAGTCCTCACAAACTTTTCACTGGTTACTTCACAGTACATAAATAATAGTACCGCATAGTATACACAATAGTATAGTGCCAATAGTATACACATAACTATGAACAGTGAGGTAGAGTTTCAAAACAGCAACACTGTTCTCCTCTCCATAGGGTTACTTTCCTTTCTGAATGAGGATAGTGAAAACCGAGAAGAACAGTGATTATATGACTAGCATCCTAAAGAATCCAGAGCAATGCACTTCACTTCCAGGCCCCCAAAAACATCCTCCTGCTGGGGAAAGTCCATTGCTATCCTTTCTGAAATATGGCGAAGCTTAAGTTGGTGTCAGCTTTTCTTAATCCCTGCAGGGAAATCTTCTCTATGTCGTCAATTAATTCTCTTATAGCTTTTGCACTTTTTAAGTCCAAAAATAAGTTGAATAAGGTGTTTTTAGAAATACCAGCCATTTTTCTTGACAACTTGAATCTACTTTTCAAAACCAAATTGACAGGGCGGCACCTGTGGCTCAGGGAGTAGGGCGCCAGCCCCATATACCAAAAGTGGCGGGTTCAAGCCCGGCCTCGGCCGAACTGCCAAAAAAAAAGCCAGGCGCTATGGCGGGCGCGTGTAGTCCCAGCTACTCGGGCGGCCGAGGGAGGCTGAGGCAAGAGAATCGCCTAAGCTCAAGAGTTGGAGGTTGCTGTGAGCAGTGTGACGTCATGGCACTCTACCTAGGGCAATAAAGTAAGACTCTGTCTCTACAAAAAAAAAAATAATAACAAATTGAGTTTTGCATGAGGTCTAGCTTACTTTAAATATTTAGGACAGTTCAAACAAAAGGAGGAAAGAAAGAGGGAGGGAAAATAAGAGAATAATAGAAAGAAGAAAAACTATTATGAAAATATGAAATAAAAATATTAAGTAAATAAACAACATATGTTTTTAGTGAGGGTAGGAGAAAAGAGAGCTATGCCATGGTTGTCTCCACATCTCCTGGGTGAGAGTATTGCCTAAGATCCCTGAGTAAACAGAGAATTCTACAAATGACCTCACTTCTATTTCCTACCATGTGGAAAACACACCATTCTTGGCCTAACCTAGGATTTCCCAAACGTACACGCCTAGATACTATTCACACTTTCAGCAATTGAACAAAAGTAAACAGAAAAACAAGAAGATTTTCAACCCATCAAGAGTTTGCAGAAAGATGCCCTGGCCTGAATGGTTGCCCCAGGGGAGACTTAAGTAGATTCTAGAAAGACAGAAGCAAAAGGCTAGAAAAAGAATTCTTTATAGAGAGGTCCTTTCAGTAGAAAATAATTTGCTTCCTAACAATGATTTTCATAGATGATTAATATGCTTAAATCTATGGAGGATTCATTGCCCATTACATGTAGTACATAAAACTGAGCCCTACTGTGGTTATGGTGATGACCACTGGCCTAAGAAAAATCAGGTACCCTAATGAATTTGTATGCAGTAGAGGTTGTCATAGTCTACTTTTGCTGTGGCTGCTTGGAAGCTTAGAATTCACCATTGAGCTCAAATGTCCTAATTGTTCAATTACTAATAATGCTTTTCTACAGGTTTCCCCGCACCAGATCCTGACCTCCTGCGTTCTTTAGTTCCAGTCTTTTATTTTGTCTTAACTGTTTTTTATCTTTTGGCCCCAATGTATTTATTTCGAGTCACTTCAAATACTTTTGAAAAAGTTATTATAAAACTTTACTTACCTTCAAAAAATTCACAATCTAAGAAAAAGATAAGATTACAAAACACTATTGAAATATTATATAATCTGCAGAAGCCATAAAAGGGAAGCCCCAAATAAATATGTCTTAAAGGATATTAAAGTCATTTCCAGATAGGAGAGCACTTTTGGAGATGTCAAATAAGATGAACATTGAATGGTACAAGAATCCAGCCCCTGAGGAGGGTGTGAAATTATGAAAAAGAAAGCTCAGGGCATGATTATCTTCAGATACTGCTTGGCAGAAGCCTAGGAAAATGACGGGGAAAGACTGGAAATACAGCTTGGATCCAATGAGGGAGTGATTGGAGATTGTAAATCTCCAAACAACTTCAAATCTATAAAAAGTTTGTGAGCAGAAAAATAACATTGGCCTGGTGCCTGTGGCTCAAGCAGCTAAGGCGCCAGCCCCATACACCAGAGCTGGCGAGTTCGAATTCAGCCTGTGCCCGCCAAACAACAATGACTGCTGCAACCAAAAAATAGCCGGGCATTGTGGCGGGCACCTGTAGTCCCAGCTACTTGGGAGGTGGAGGCAGGAGAATCGCTTGAGCCCAGGAGTTCAAGGTTGCAGTCAGCTGTGATGCCACAGCACTGTACCCAGAGTGACAGCTTGAGGCTCTGTCTCAAAAAAAAAAAAAAAAGAAAGAAAGAAAAATAACATAATTGAGGTGATCTAAGAGGTCACATAATTGCAGATAAACTGAGGGCCATAGGGACAAATTTCTAGAAATGTGTTTAACAGGCAAAGAGATGCCTTCCGGGATTTCCAGGGTGGCTGAGAAGACGCCCCACCTGCCTTGCTTTTATTTTACAGAGACAGGCAAACATCAGAAAGACAATGTTTGGGGGAGGAGGCTGGGGGCAAAGGAAGACATCCTGGTTACATCTTCAGAAGGAGCAAAAGAAAGCTCCGCTGCCGCCTTCTGCCATCCTGCCACCAGCAGTAATTAAGAGATGGGGCTGAAGGTTCCTGTGGGGATTCACATCCCCTGGCTCTGTGGTCAGCCGCTAGAGGGGAAGGCGTGTGAGGTGAGGGACATAGATGCAGCCACTATGCCCCTGCCTTTGTGCCTTGGAGCTATCCCAACTCGGTGAGGAAATCTGGTTCTGTGTCTCCTGTCTGCCTACCCAACATCCAGCTGCTAACCAGAATCATCTTTGGATGTCACAACAAATGAATCAGGCTCTGGCACCTTCCCACAAAACCCTGAGAAGCTGGTGATGGGGGGGGGGGAGGGACTTCTTAATGACATCATGACGGTTCCAGAAACGCCCATCTTTGAAGCTGGCAGTGAATCAGAGGCTTTCTGACACTTATGTTATCACCATAACCTTTATTCCCAGACCTAACATCAGTGAACCGGGTCCAGCTGTACTGATGGAGCTGTTGACTGCCGTCTATGAAAAAAAAAAGTTTACCTTTGGCACGAGTTTGCCCCTGACACTGTGTTTTTCCCGCAATCTTAGCCATTCCCTGCTATGCTTCCCAGGCTCCGCGTGGCCTGTGACATTTGCTAGGACTCACGTGGGGAGCGCAGCTCCGCGATTCCCAGGAACTTCCCTGAGGACCAGGGCAATGCAGGCTCTGGCACGCAGGGGAGGTGGGGGAGGGGAAGACAGAGAGGATCTGGGCGACAAGAGGGCCCTGGGCGGCATTGGCCAACCTCGGGGAGGAGTGGGATTTAACCCAGCAGCCCGGTCGGTGTCGGCCCTCCCTCTTTAACCTTCCATTGGAATTGGCGCTGCCGCTGGCGTTGGAAGGCTGTCAATCATCCCCGCCGCGGCACTGCCTGACTCACTTGGCCGCGCTGAAGCTCTTTTTCTCGACTAACAGAGGTTTGCGAGGGCAAATGTGAGCTCATCAAACTTTCCACTTGTTAGGTCCCTAAACGCAGTGCCCAGGCTCAGACTTAAGTGACCGAAGGAGTCAGGCTGCGCCGCGCAGGGCTAAGGGCAGAGGAGGCAGCGCGCACCAAAGGCCGGAGCGCGCCGCCTCCGGGCAGCGGCGCTCGGGCAGCCGCGCTCCTGACAGCATCTTCTCCGCGCGCGCCCCGGGGCGCACCGAGCCAAGCTGTCCCGCCCGGCTTCTCCTGCCGCGTAGTCAGTGTTACACCGGCCTTAAGAATGGGCCTGTAAGGCGGCAAGGCTCTTGCCTCTGTGGTTTTAAAAGTTCATGACATCTACCAGAACGTGCTTTAGTTGGTCTCTGCTCCTAAGGTGCCCCCACTCACCAACTGTAGGGCTTTCCCTGAAATTGATATGCGAGCATTGGGAAGCAGAAGTTTTAAGGATGAGGCCCATCAGAACTTTCCCCATTTATTTCAAGCTCTTGTCGTTCCCGCCCTAAGGATCTGGTCATGATTGCACATTTCACGCTTTCACAGGGTCCAAGCTGGAGGCTTCACCTGCTCTCCAAGGAGCCCGTAAGCAAGCCATGGGTTCCTCAGTAGCCAAGGAGGAGGTAAAACACCAGTCAAAAGTGGCTAAAAGAATTGCACAGAGGTGTTCAGGATGCACAGACAGAGGTACCAAGTCCTCAGAGGGCGTCTGGTCTCAGAAGGTGTCCTTCCGTGGCAACCGCCCTGCAGCAGAAAGAAGCCAGCATCCCCTTCTTAAAGCACTTTCAAGCACATACCAAGGGCCGAGGGCAAAGGGGGCTGGGGAAGAAGATGAGGGAAATTCCTGATGATTTTACCAGTGTTAAAATTCCGTAGATTTGGCTAGTCCTATTTTTTTTCCTCTTTCACCAATTCAGAATTCTATAAAGGAAGAGGATGACATGGAAGAAACTCATTGGCCTACGAGAAAAGGACCCGTAGGCGTTTAGGTGTTATATATGTGAAGCCAGAAAGCTCTGGAGCATCAGGGAGACTCCAACTTAAGGCAACAGCATGGGTGAATATGGCCTACTGTGTACTGGGGGTGGGGGGGAAGCTCAGGCTGGTGCCTGGGCACTGACCCCTTGGGCTTGCCTTGCAGACCTAGACATAGTTCAGCCTTGGTGGGAAGAGTTTAGTGTGAGATTTGGGTGGAATTGGGTTTCCAAATACATTCTCTTGATGCCTTACTATTTGCTCCATCAGTTTTCTCCAGGAAGATCTTCATCTTGCAACTGGTAGGGCTGGTGCTAACTTATGACTTCACTAACTGTGACTTTAAGAAGATTAGAGAGAAAAATGTGATTATTTCCACGGAACTGAACAAGTATATGAATGGGGTAAGTGGAGAAAAAATTTTTTAAACAAATGTATTTGCATGAGAAGGTAGGTATACATGTACTTAAGCTACAATTTAACTTTCTAGAAAAGACAAATAATTTGGGAAAAATCATGGCCCATAATTTTAACGAAAATGTTTACAAGTGATATTCAAACATACTTGGCATCTAAAATGATAGCTAGAAATTCGTATGTTCTGACTGTGCAATGGTGATTGAGGAGCAAGCATGGAAGGGTAAAACGTGTCACCAGGGTGTCTACCCTTTGCTAAACTGCTGCTTTCACTATGCAGGAAAAAGACAGTGGGAACAAGAAAGTGGGCTTGAGAAAGAAAGAATAAGACAGAAGAATTCTGCAGAGCTAAGCCCTGGGGAGTGTGGCTAGCTAAGGGGAGAAGCTAGCTATGCTTCAGGTCTTCCTGCAGTCCCAGATGTTTCAGGTTGCTACCCCGGGAAGTGGGCTAGTTCGGATTTCTTAATGTACAGGAGAAATCGTTTCCCTGAGTAATTCTAATTTCTAGATAGAGTTCACATGCACGAATGGCTACAAGGTACACGTGGGCACCCAAAGAATGACACTGTTGCTCTCATGCCTAGCGCTGTGTGCAGACGTCCCTGCTGGAGGGGGCAGGGGGGGTCACCGTCTGAGACGCTTTGATGTTCAGTTCCAAACCCTAGTCAGCACTATAGGAAGACTAAGCATGTCTCTGCCTTGTCAAGGACGTAGAAACAGATACCTAAGTAGAAACTTCTTTCAGAGCATCTTGCAAGCCTGGGAGCAGGGGGTTAGAGAGTAATCTTCCCCGCGGATTTAAGAGCCTTTACTCTTCTTGATATTTTTTCTCTCTCTCTTTCTCTCTCTCTCTAGACCAAAACTACCCAGTTCAACAGCACTGTCTCCTGTAAAAACAAGGTGAGTAAATGGTCAGTGCCGCCGGCTTTGCAGACAGATGGAATCCTTTCTGAGGAGGGGGTACCCCGTGGTGCCCAGAACCCCGGGCGAATGTCGGAGCTCTGGGGCGCAGCCAGCCCCTCTGGCGACAGCTGGGCTACCAGAGCGGGGCTGCACCCAGCTTGGGACGCCACTTTTGTTCCAGTTTAGAGGGAGGAGGTCTCTCTCTGGACCAAGCGGGATTCCGGGAGAGGCTGCCCGTCTTCCTCCCAGGAGGAAAGGCAAATCGGGAGCTGTGACCAAGGAACCACGTCAGGGGCACCACCTGCCGGGGCCGGGGCCGGGGCCTCGGCGCTGGGCGCGGGTTTTTAGCGGCCTCCTGGGCTGGAGACTGGGGCGGGGCGAAGGCGGTGACGGGCCTGTCGCGTCAAGCGCCCTCTGCTGCTCTCGCCACGCCCCTCGGTCGCTTCCCGGTCCCTCGCCTCCTGCGTGACCTCGTCTCTCTCCCTGGAGACACTTGGCTGCGTGTCGCCCGGCTGCCTCGCCGCCCTTTGCGCTCGGCGCATAGCGAGCCGCTCTTGATTTTTGTCTATGGCGTTTTCTCCTTTTCTCCTGAACTGTACCGCCGGTGAGCAGTCGCACTGCCTCACGGAAATCGAGCGCGTGGTCTTCAGTCCCACTCACGGCTGCCCGTCCCTCTCCAAGGAGGTGTTCGCGCGGACGATCCGCGCCGCCTTCGCCCTCGAGTGCCCGGGCTACCCGGGGGTCCAGGTAAGCCGACGCCCCCTTGCTCGCGGGCACACCGTCCAGCTCACCTGCCGTTAAACGGCGGCTTTGTGCACAAGTCTGTCTGATTTGTATTCAGGTTTTATCTTTCGAAGAGCTAATCAGCCAGGTACAAACTGTAGGTCGCCATTTAGTCTCACGTCGACACCTGGACTCAAACTCGCCTATTCCTAAGACTCTGATTCTATTGTAGCTGAATTAATGGCTCTAAAGCTTTGGTCGCATGACTGTTTAAAAATGCCAATTCGGAGGGTCCCAACCCAGACCTTCAAAAGCAAAAGCTCAGCGTGCGAGGCTCTCTTAGAGGTGATTCCAAAGTTTGAACGTCACTGCTTGGGCAGGTCACTGATGCTTTTCTAAAATGTCATGTTCTGGGTAAAGTCTCTACCTGATGCTTGCTTAAATGCCTGTATGGGAGCTATTGCTGTCTCTTTGCATAATAGCCTTTTGCAGATGAAGTTATGTGCAGTGGAAGGATTGTGTAACTTGAAATATGGAGATAGTATAGCGGAAAGTTAGGAGTAAGGAACTGTGGAGACTGCCTGACTTTGTATCCTAGCGCTATAACTTCTGTCTAGACTTGGATAGATTACTTACTATTTTGTGCTTTGGCTTCACGGCAAAATAAGTAGCATATTAGTAGCAAAACAAGTGGGATGTTTATGAGAATTAAATGAGTCAATGCCTGTAAAAGCAGTTGGTACGGTGGCTGGCACACAACTAGTGCTTAATTGGCAAGAGAAGAAGAGACTTTATCATCATGATGACAAATTTAAGAAAGACAAAGAGAGGCAAATGCAGATGTGTGTGATTGCTGTTTATTAATCAGGTGGACTTTATCAGTCTGCAACCTGAGTGTCTCAGTGGCTAAGACTGTCACACTTTAAGGGGTTGGGAATTGAAACCATAGGGCTAATCTGGGTTGAACTTGAGTTAGAAAGTCAATACTAGGTGGTGATATGAGGAACCTGTCTGGCTCTGTGCCTTCTTATCAAGGAGAACCTGGCAAATCTACACGTGGTTATGATGAAGTTCATTCACGGAAGAATATCACAAAGGACAGATAGGTAACTCAAGTTCTTGAACAGCATTTGAGGAAAGGGGAGTCTGGTAAAATTTATTTCAGTCCCCTCTCAAGCCCCAAAGTGAAATCTAAACCCTATAATAATTATGATTTAGCAAATTTGAGACTGTAAAATTTTTGCTTAATAACCCAGTGACTTTGTTAATCTGAATACTTTTGTCAGGGAGGCCAAGTCTATCACTACTCAAAGGTAATTCACGTAAAAGAATATACCAGAATCCTCTATTAAAATATACCTTCAGGCAGACATTCAGGCGGTAAAGGGACAGGGAACAGAAGTACTTTGGGACCAAATAATAGACTATGTTTATTAAATTATGCCTGTAAAGATGTGGAAGATAGGTCCTGCCCGTGAGGAACTTATGATCTTATCAGATCATGAAATCAGAATTCTAGTCATTTATTTAGTCATTTAACAAATATCGAGTGAGTTTCCTAGGTATAAAACTTGGTACTCAGCACTGTGGAGAATGCCCATGATGCAACGAACATGTGCAAGCCAAGTTCAATAACACACACACTCTGAGAAGTTCCTGAAGAGAGATCTGAGCAAGTAGCAGAGGCTTAGCAAAGGAGGTGGTGTTTGGCCTCAGGGTCAGAGTGATGTGGTAGATCCCTAGAAAAACACACACTACCATATAGTAAGTAGGTGCTTTGGGAACACACTGAGAGATGGATTCACATAGAGAAGGAAAGATAACCGGCATTCAAGAGTCGCCAAAGATAGTGAAAATTAATTTTGACTATTGATTCTCCTATTCCACAGATAGATGATAACACCCAGGCAACGAGGAAAGGAAAGAAAAAAGAAGTCACAACAAATAAATGCCTGGAACAAGTTTCACAAATAGTAGGATTGTGGCGTCGTTTCCTTCGACCTTTTCAGAAACAAAAGAAACGTTCTTTATTATGGTCCTATCTCACAGCATGAAAAGAAATCATTTTTATTAAGTAGATAGAACATTAACTCTAACTGTGACATTTAAAACATGACCAATAGTTATTTTTAAATACAGAAGAGTTTCTTAACTTATTTTTGTAAGCTTTCATTTTTTTAATTTAAGTTTATAAATGCAGGAGAAGTACCACCCCTCACATGTCTGGGAAACTTCTATGACATTGATGACTGGCTCATAAGTTTTAGTACGACAGCATAAGAAATGTCATTACATGTAGAAGAAATATCTGCCTTTTAAATAGAGATTTAGATGCTATCATTGAGTTCAACATTCTCTTCTTCAAAGGAAAAAATTCTTCTTCTACTACAAAGAAACCTCAACTCCAGCTGAGAATCACCACCATGATGTCATAGAAGTATCTTTCTTTTAGCTATTCTGTATATCATTTTCAAATTTATAGAATATATTTTTAATTTATTTTGTGAGCACTTTTGAAAATGTACATGTTCCTTTGCAATTGATTATATTTCTTAATAAAATAATTCTCAAATTAGTTTCATAAGAATGGTCTTTTAAGCTTAGTGGAAAATTTTCACACATACTTTTCTAAGGGACATCACTTTTCTTTAGGTTTATACTTCTGCTCATCCTCAGAGCCTTGTGATCACCTCTCCCTCCCCCGACCCCCTGCCACCTCTGTACATTATATTTGTTGGCCCTGCCCATAGGAGAGACTACTGAGAGACAGGTAGCTTTGGGATGCAATCCAATCATCCTTTTCTTAAATGATATCACTAGTCCTTCCTTCTTTCCCCTGTTGAACTTGTATCCTACCTAGAAGAAACAAGTCAAAAGTGAACAGGGGATGTCAAATCCATTCTTGAACTCCTGCTGCCAGCCAGAGCCACAGGCACCATCCCACTCGCCTTCCACTCAGCCCAAGACCTAATAGGGCACATGGGAATACATTAATTTCTTTTCTTAGGAATGTAAATCTTCCCCCAGCTAGTGCCTTGAATGATTGGGGCTGAGCCATAGTAGAATGTCCTTAAATCTGTGTTACTTGACAACTGGGTAAGGTGAAGTTTATGTTATGTATCTTACAAGCATTTAAATAGCACTCAGTGTGGGCCAAACCTTCAGACAAGTACTAGGGATACAAAAATAAATATTATAAAACACAGCCTTTACCCAGAGAAGCTCAGGTTGTAGCTGAATAGGCAGTTTCTTTTGCCCTGAGGAAAATCAGGACACGCCTTGATTTCCAAAACCTTCCTCTTAAAACCTGCCCAGGACTTTAAATGCCCTTATCAGAGCAATTCCTTTGGGTGGATCTAGAATAGGCCAGTATTCATTAATTTTCTGTGCAAAAGTTTAGACTAGTATTCATTAGTTTCCTGCACAAAAGTTGAACAGGTGGACAACATTTTAAGTCTATTAGCTCTAGCTTAGTATAGAGATTCACTGCCTAAATTTCACTGAACTATGAAAAGAAATACTCATAATTTTTCTTGAAGTTTTGGGCCCAGTACCTCTAAGAGCAGAGAGGAATAAAGGATTGGGGAGAAAGACGATAGTTCAAAGTCATCACGTTAAAGTTTTCTTTCTCTTTAAATTTAATATCATTGATATATTTTATTCTATGTATCCCATGGTGTTTTAGTATGACAATAGTCATTTAAATGATGTGTACTACCAAGTAAAAGCAACGTGCAAGATGCATCATGTTAATCATAGACTTCTTATGGCTCAATTCCTCTTTGTTAAAAATAAAAGTTCCTTTAACTTTGCAGAACCTGGTTGCCATTTCCTCATTCTGTGCATATCAAAATAAAGGTTGGAGGAAAATGCATCAAATGATCTACTGAAGTCAAAATTCTAAGCCTAATTATCATCCTTCAAACCTACAAATCAAATACATTTATCAAAAAAATGGAATATTTAATATCTCAATTGTATTCTTTTCTAAATCTCGCAAACCAATTCTCTGAGAATTACGTCAGAGAATAACATTAAACTACCCTGGGTTTTTAAGTGTTCCCCTCTTTCCATTATTCAAAAGTATTAACTTTTCTCACACGTTTTGTTCTGTTAACTTTGAGACTGTCTTTTGGAATTCCTTCGAAATTTGGGATAAGCATATGGCCAATTTTGGCGACACAATGAGGATTTTGAAAACTTAAAAAAAATGTTTCTTCACTTTTGAAATGGGCAAAAGGATGATAGATATACCAACTTCAGCCTGCATACAAAGAAGCCTAGAGCGGCAATTATAATTGGCAATTATGTGAAGACTAGCATTAAGATGAACCTAGGAACAGCAGAAAAATAAGATGCCAAGAGCCTGTGGTTTTAAATACATAATCAGGGGCTAGCTAAACTAAAGGAAAGGGTGGCTTGATGACCCTAGCAGAACCTAGCTACACCCGCGGCTCTGTGGGCACTGACCCGCGCTGTAGGTTCCCTGAACCTGGCGCCCCTGGCCATGGCCACACCTGTCTCCAGTCTGCTCCCAGCAGCCCGGGTGATGAACAATGCCTTTCTCCAACTGCCCTCTGCCTTGATGTTGCTCCCCTATCGCAACGGTTCTTACTTCCGTGGCTCAATGCCAAGTTTGTATCGTGGAAGAGCCATACCAAGAACACCGTTAGACCGCGAAGAAAAGGAAGTCTGGGGGCCGAGGCCACACAGGCTGCGTCCAGCACCTGGTATCGGCGGGAGCCACACGCAACTTTCTCGCACGATTGACTTTCTGCGTTTCCGTCCTGAACAGGAGACCAAGCCTGAACCTTTTGAGGAAGAAGGTGACCAGAGTCCACTGTGATCCCTGCAGGTCAGCAGACATAGCTCTCGTTGCTGGGGGCAGCCGGAAACGCTGGATTGTTGCCACAGAAAACACCCAGGCTGGAGATGTAATCCTGAATTCTAACCACATAGGCCCAGGTGCTGCCTGGGAAGGGGATGCACTTCCTCCAGGGGCCCTGCCTGGGGGGACCCTCATCAACAACTTGGAGAGTGAGCCAGGCCAGGGGGCCAGTATCTCCGAGCTGCAGGGACATGTGGGTTGCTGCCTCGGCAGGTCAATGCGACAGCCATCATCCTTGCCTTCTAAGAGGGAGATGCAGGGGCCAAGAATCCAATGTCGTCGTCATCAACGGGTGCTTGGAAAGGCAGGTCGCAAGCGCTGGCTGGGCACCAGGCCGCAAAGCGGGCTATGGCCTCGCAGGGGGGCCTGGGCTGACTGAAAGATTCGGCCACTGCCCCATAAGAAGAGTGATGTGATGTTGCCCTCTGCTGTGGCCTAAAGCTGATATTCCTGAACTCTAATAAAATGGTCCCCCATTTAAAAATAAATACATACCTAATCAAACAAGCGCATTAATCTGCCTTCCTCACCCTGTCTCTTGATTTCCCACTGTTTGATCTAGTTAAGTAAACATTTTGTTTTTGTTTTGTTTTTCTTTTTCCTGTGTGTGTGGTTATCATTTCATGCTGTTGAATGCTGCAATTTATCTGAATGCCAAGAAAAAGTAAATTAAGCTCCATGGCCAGGCACAGTGGCTCACACCTGGCCATGGCGTGCTAATCCTAGCACTCTGGGAGGCTGAGGCAGGTGGATTCCTTGAGCTAAGGAGTTTAAGAACATCTAGAGCAACAGCCTGTCTCTACTAAAAATAGAAAAAAACTAGGTGGGCATCTGTACGTCCAGGTACTTGGGAGGCTGAGGCAAGACTTTGAGGTTGCTGTGAGGTATAATGCAAACATAACCTACCCAGGATGGCAGAGTGAGACTCTGTCTCAAATAAAAGGGAATAATTTGAAGTGGGGTTGGGGTTAAGCAAGGTGCAGATGGAGGAAGGCCCTACTATCATGGGGAACATGCCTGACCTTGTGACCTGGCATTGTGCGGGTGCAGGGAATGTACGCTTGTAAAGAGGATGCCACCCTTTGGTATTTTTCACATTGCTCCTGTGTGGCCTGAATGTCTTTCCCCCTCAAAATCATGTTAAGAGTTAAATCTCCACTGCAGTGGCATTTTGGGATGTGATGAAGTCCTGAAGACTTCACGCTCATGAATGATTAGTGCCTTATACAACGGCTGGAGAGGATGGGCCTGGGTCCTTTTGCTCTTCTCCTTTTCTGCCATGTCAGGACGTTTAGTGGCATATATGAGGAATAGGCTTTTGGCAGACACAAAGCCTGCTGACACTTTAATCTTAGACTTCCCAGCCTTCAGAATGTGATAAATTTCTTCCGTTTATAAATTTCCCCGTCTCAGATATTCTGTTATAGCAGTGCAAACAAACTAAGACACCTCCTATAAACAACTCCAATGTCCACAGATTGTGGCCTTAACAATGATAGTTGAAATGCTACACTCAGAGACTGCGTTCACGGATGCACTCCCTGTCTACTCTCACTTCTGCTAGCTATTCTTGTGGGGAATGGGATGGCAGATTTCAAATTGTATTAAGGATGACAGACGTTTTGGATATAAGAATTTGTGGAATAATTTGGAGTACATAGATCAAATGGACTTGGAGTGTGCTGATGATTTGGTGGTAGGAGTATAGCCCATTTCCTATCCTGGTACAATATCTAACACATAGAACATTCTCAATAAATATGCTAAGTAATTAAAATGAAATTAAAAGTCAAATACCTGTTTTCCAAGAGTAAACTCTTCCTTAAAGATCATGATCAGTCAGAAACTGAACTGGCAGCAACAACTATCAGATAAACTGTCTGATGTCTGCCACCTACTTTCTTCACCACTTCTACAAGTATGCAAAAGGAAAATTAACATATGCCAAAATTAAGCATTATTGTTGCAATCTGTCATATTCCCCACAGGCTTCTTTTCCAACAAACTTTCCCCCTTTTCTCCCCCCAAAATGCAAAATAAAAATGAAAATTGCATTTATTCAAGCATGAAACATCCATTGAGCCTTTAGTCTGTGTCATTTATGGGCACACAGTTAGCACATGAATAGCTGGGAATCTTAAAATTATGCCAGAGAACAAGTCGCATTTGTGAGCCTTGTGGTCTGGTCCTCACTTTCCGTAATGCACTTTTAATACTTCCATTAAAATCGGGTTTTAAAAATGCATTTTTATACACTAACTTTCACAGCTTTCCCCAGAATTCACACAGGTTTTTGCTAGAACATGGTGAAATGACAAACAAGTCCCAGGTCCCATTGGCTTGCAGCAACAGCAGTTAATTCTCACTCACATTACAAACTGGCACCTGTAAGCAAGC
This sequence comes from Perodicticus potto, assembly GCA_963574655.1. Classification (NCBI taxonomy): domain Eukaryota; kingdom Metazoa; phylum Chordata; class Mammalia; order Primates; family Lorisidae; genus Perodicticus; species Perodicticus potto. The sequence continues at coordinate 12,585 of CAUYRH010036664.1, read as the reverse complement.
TCTGGGGCTTGTCCATAGAGCTTCTTGTTCCAGGCCCCAGGCTGAAAAAATGACCCTTATTTAAGATAGTCTTTTGAGACAGAGGAAAAGAGCAGAGAGTTGGCAGAAACATGCAGCGAATCTTCAAGCTTTCCCTGAGACGAGGTGAACATGATGTTTGCTCAGTGTACTCACCAAAGCAATCAAATGCTTCCTACTCCCGCCCACACACAAAGAATTTACTACAAGCCTTGGGCAAAGGACAGGGATATAAATCTTCTTACAGAAGAAAACATAAATGATTACTCTGAAAGGGAACATGATTGATGTACAAAAGAGAGTGCATTCCACGTTTGTAACATTTTATTACTTAAATGTAGCTTTTTTGTTAAATAAGTATTTATTGCTCTAGGTGCTGTTCTAGGTACTGGTTATGTATTAATGGACAAAATGGGAATAAATCTCTATCTTCATGGGGCTTACCCACTAAAATATTAAAACAAGCCTAGTAAATTAGTTTAGTAGTACGAGAAGATGCTCTTCTCTCTTTTTGCATTTGAATAAATATTTACAAGGAATTAGAATCTTGTTTACTTTCAAGTCATATCCAGAACAGGGTTAGAAACGTCTGCTGCTTTTGAGAAATCCAGAGTAAAAATGAAAGTACAAGTAAGCACAACATGTCTAGCCCCAAACAATCCATCACTCTGTTAGCATCTGTTTCTTAATTATCTGAACATTCCAAGTGGTCAAGACTCTTTTCTGCCAAGAATTATAAAATAAATCAAGATTTTCTTGTTCAAGGATATACTGGTCAGATGTTCAGTTTGGCTAACAAGTTATTCTCATTTCATTACCAAATAACAACGATTTAGAACTGGAAGAAACCTGAGAGATTATCTACTCACATCTCTGTTCATTTGATATCATTGGTGAGACCCTCTTCATCACAGTCAAGCACAAATATAGTCACATTAGTCACTAGATCCAAACCTTATTAGGATGCCAAAAAAAGTTTTCATAAATGAAAGGCATATGGAAATAAATAACTAAGAGCTCATTTCATATGTTGAACTTCTGTTCACGTGAGGTCACTGCTGTTTTAGTTTATGTTCACATGTTGAGATTGTTCCCAAACTTCCCCCTTTTCCGGCAGGAGCAGCTACTTGAGGGGTGGAGCTTCCAACACCCAGGTACCACAATCAGCACTTAGCTCTAACCAACTGCCCAGGTTCCCCTTTCCATTAAGATGAGCTCCTATTTTGACCTCTAAACTGCTTGTGACAGCAGAGTACTAACATAATCCAAAGTTCCAAGTTAATATTTATTATTTATTTTTCTTTCTAGGAGACATCTGCACCCACCCAAATTGCCCAAGTGCCCAAGTAACCTGTTCCCTTCCCGTAGTCCTCAGTTCTACCTCCCGGAAGTCCGAGAGTGCTTCCCTTTATCACACTGAAGGTTTCACCCAGGGCAGTCGAGAACACTGACCTTTCCACTGAATTAGCAAGCTGTTCCTTCAGGTCAGTGTTTTTTACCCTAATAGTAAAAACCTGCTCCAAGGATACCAATTTTCTGTAGAGAGCCAAGCCATAATTGCCATACGTCCTGGGTCAAATGATAAATAAAAGACAACATCTAGTTTAGTACAGTTTTCTTCCTATTACACTACACTGCCTTTTTCTTGTTTTCTTTTTTGCAGTTTTTGGCTGGGGCTGGGTTTGAACCCGCCACCTCCGGCATATGGGGCTGGTGCCCTACTCCTTTGAGGCACAGGCAATGTCCTGCACTGCTCTCTTTATTTGAGGCAGATACTCATCATCTTATAACCTCATCAATGTCTCTGAGAATCTTCTATCTGGCAGGGGAATGAGGCAAAACCAGTCCATAGAGTTGTCCCTGGATGACCTCACGGATAACACCACCATCTATATCATTTCCTTTGGGACACTCTCGGGTCATGCTAATGTGCCTGTGTGGGGTGGCACACAGGGCCAGTTTGCTATGTAGCGCACTATCAATTGCTTTACTTTGTTCTGAGGCTAGCAGCTGCCTACAAAGAATGTTCATTCCTCTACCTAATCCTCTGCCCTCTGAGAAGTCTGGATCGTAACGTGACGATCTTTGCCTAACAGGATATTCCCTGCACATGACCTAGTATCATACAATTGTTGACTTGTCAACAATCACAACATGACACAGTTGTCTACATTTCTATCCGTGGGGTGTCTGCAAGTGTGAGCACAATGCAAATTGTGCCTCTTTAAGGTTCTCTCTGTCCTAGTGAAAATGACTAAAGCTTCTGGAACTCTTTTAAGTTTGCTTCTAATGGTTTCCTGTGTCCACAGATTAATTCACCTCAGAGAACTGAAATCATCAGTTATACATCCTAGACCAAAGTAGAAAGATTTTTAAATAATTATGATGCCTCCTCATCCATCTTCAATTCAGAAAAACAAGGTAGCAGGAGCAAGACTATTCAAATTTATGTAGTAAAGTAAAATGAAAAACCTAGGGCAATTTTATACCTTTAATGTACACATTTCATTGAGCAAAAGTAATCATTTTTAACATAGATACACATTCCTGAAAATAGACAAAAGGGAGTAGAAATTGATAGGCTAAGATGAAGTTGAGTCACATTTTCCAAATATATCCCAAAGGATATATGGAAATACATTAACAATACTTGTCTATTCTTTGAGACAAGTATTGTGAAGTAGCCAATCATTCCATAACTCAGAGTTGTGTTGTTGAGATGGGGGTTTCTCTCCCACTTTTCTTTTTTCTTTTTTTTTTCTCTCCCACTTTTCTTGAGACACCCTGTTTGAGATGAGGAAATTGATTTCCAGACAGAATCAAACACACAGATCTAACTTCATATTCAAGTTTACTTCATATAAAGAGAGCCAACTTAGATAAAGTAAGTTGTCTAAAGGAAAGCCCACTCTCAAAATTCAGTGTTAAATTGATGCTTCCTATCTTTGTTTTTAGCAAGAAGGGAAATATATACTCTTTTTTTTATTATTACGCCTTCCCTTATTAGAGACAGAAATTATACTCTTTTACGCTCAACCCTCCATTTTACTCTGACAGCATTTTTTTTTTGTCTTTCCCTACCCTAACCCCACTTTACTTTTTGCTTTCATGTTACATTGTGTTTGTCTTTATACATCTTCTTAAAAATGTCTTGGAATGTGACAGCATATCCATGTGAGTACTTGATATGACAAATAAAATGATATAATGTTTATTCGTTTTCTTTTGTTATTAAGAATATACATGAGGCCAGGAGTGGCTCACACCTGTAGTCCTAGCACTTCAGGAGGTCAAGGTGGGTGGATTGCCTGAGCTCACAGGTTTGAGACCAGCCTGAAGAAGAGTGAGACCCTGTCTCTGACAAAAAAAAAAAAAAAACGGTGGCGCCTGTAGCTCAAGCGGCTTAGGCACCAGCCACAAACACCAGAACTGGTGGGTTCAGATCTAGCCTGGGCCTGCGAAACAACAATGACAACTACAACCAAAAAATAGCTGGGCATTGTGGCAGGCGCCTGTAGTCCCAGCTACTTGGGAGGCTGAGGCAAGAGAATCACTTAAGCCCAGGAGTTCGAGTTTGCTGTGAGCTGTGATGCCACGGCACTCTACCCAGGGCTATAGCTTGAGGCTCTGTCTCAAAAAAAAGCTGGGAGTACCTGTAGTCCTAGCTACTGGGGAGGCTGAGACAACAGAATTGTTTGAGCTCAAGAGTTTGAGGTTGCTGTGAGCTATGACGCCACAGCACTCTACCAAGGGTGACAAAGTGAGAGTCTTGTCTCAAAAGAAAAAAAAGAATATTCATGGATGAAAGTTGCCACTATTTCCTTGCCAATCCCACTTCTCTCCGCCAGTATTTGCACAACCCCTGTAACCCCAGACCACTGGGGTGGCCTAGTTGGAAGATTTACTATACAGATGATGGAGGGATAGAGTTCTTCTCAATGTTCAAGAGATTTAGTTAAATTCCTAATTAGACGTGCAAATAAGACAAATCATGGCCACTAGTATGGTCCTGGGCCTCAGTACTCATAGGATGAAGATATTGGAAAAGGACATTTAAAATTACTTCCTTCAAAATATCTTGACTCTCACCTTGATCATGGAGCCTATGTAGGTGTTTTTACTCAATTTCCCAAAACTTTTTAAAATGAATTAAGTTTTCCTTATCATCTTTTATTTAAACAATTTTTACAAAAATTCAAGGGCATTTAATAAATACATTATTCTGTGCATAGTATAAAATAGCTGTCTTAAATCAATATTTTTATTCAAATATTCCAAACTCTTATTTTCTTTAAAATTGAAAATCAGTGCTAAAATTTTCATTATGATTGTGCTTATCAGTTTATTCATGGATATCTATAGTATTTTTACTGCTTTTTGTGCCATCACTGAATACATAAAAGTTTATTGAGATTAAATATTCAATTTACACTGTGGCTTTGATGAATATAAAATATCTTATTTGTTTCCTATTTTCTTTCCTAAATTTTAATTTGGGCATCCCAATTATTTTGGTATGTAATCTTTCTATAGTAAAATTCTAATAGTTGGAATTTGGCTTTTGATCCAAATGAAGTCTATTATACTGAATGGGTGTGCCATTCTAGGTATTCAAAATAAGTGCCAAGTGCCAAATTTGATAGTATAATTATCATTTAATACAATTTTCCTCAATTTTTTGCAAGGCACAATACTCATGTACAGCTTTTTAAGTAAATGTAAAAAAGAGAAGACTGTCACCTTAAACTCAATAATGTAAATCTACATTAAATATATGCATTTTACAATATATCCCAAGCTCCATTAAATTAAAACATAGAAAAATAAGCATTTAGAATTGGAAATTATGGGACTTATGGGGGCACAGAGGGACTAACTTGGCAGCGCTGCCCAGCCTCTGACACTTGCGTTTTCCCCCCACGTGGGAACGTAGCTAACTTTAAATAGATACTGCAGTGCATCGTTTGGGAAAGTTTTTGTGGACTTTTTTAAAAGGCGTTGAAGCCAGACAGAGCAAGGGGATTTATTGAGCTCAGTTCCCCAAAAATCATAAAAGCAGGAAAACTCAAGACAAAGAAGTTCAACAAGGCTTGTGATTTCAGCAATATGGCGAATTGGCCAACACCGAGTGAATTAGTGAACACTGGATGTCAGAGTGTCATCAGTCAAGGAAATAAGAAACTACAAAATAGAAAAGAAAAAGAAGAGAAGATTGAAAAGAGAAGTAACAGTGAAAGCAAAGAAAACAGGGGAACAAAATTAGATGGTCCTGGTGAAAATGTCAGTGAGGATGAGGTTCAGTCAAGTAATCAATGAAAGAGAGCTAATAAGCACAGGTGGGTACCACTCCACTTAGATGATGTAAGACCAGACAGTCAAGAAAGACCCAGATCCTGGAACAGCTCAAGATGTCAACCTGAGGCAAATAAACCTGTACATAACAATAGGAGAAATGATACATGAAGTTGGAGGAGAGATAGAGAAAAGAGAGATGATCAAGATGAAGTTTCCAGTGTGAGAAGTGAGGGTGGTAATATCCGAGGTTCCTTTAGAGGTTGGGGAAGAGGCCGAGGACGAGGAAGAGGACGAGGCAGAGGAAATCCTTGATTGAACTTTGATTATTCACACGGTTATCGAGAACATGGTGAAAGGACTGATCAGCCATTTCAAACAGAACTTAATACCAGTGTGATGTATTACTATGATGATGGTACAGGCGTACAAGTCTATCCTGTGGAAGAAGCATTGCTTAAAGAGTACATTAAGCGTCAAATTGAATATTATTTCAGCATAGAAATTTGGAACAGGACTTTTTTCTTTGAAGAAAGATGGATGAACAAGGCTTCTTGCCTATTTCTCTGATTGCTGGTTTTCACCGTGTTCAGGTTCTCACTACAAACCTCAGTCTCATCTTAGAGGCACTGAAAGATAGAACAGAAGTAGAAATTGTGGATGAGAAAATGAGAAAAAAGATAGGACCAGAAAAATGGCCAATCCCAGGCCCTCCTCCACGTAATGTGCCACAGACAGACTTCTCTCAACTGATTGATTGGCCGGAGTTCGCACCAGGCCAAGCCTTTTGTTCACATACAGTCAGGGTGACGATCTGCTGATGCTCTTGGATGTCATTTGATCGGAATATGCAGTGGAATAGGTGACTGAAATGCCATTATAAATATTGGACCAAATCGTGCTGCAGAAATGAAAGCAACCAGACTGTCTTCTGTTCAAGAATATCTACTCCAACTCCTTGTGGAGGAGGTTGGGCCAACACTACCGTGAAGATAACCACCTTTGTGATGAGGATGAGAGACAGAACAGAGGACTGCTATGTTTTTATAGGAACTGACCATTTCTGTGTAATTGGCCTGGGCTTCATGGGCTACTTTTATTCACGGTGGGAAAGTTAATTATTATTATTCTGGAAATACTGCAAGAGTCGGTCTTTTGTTTTCAGGCCTATGTACTTGTATCCAGATCAATAAAGCAGAAAAAGAGAGGAAAAAAAAAAAAAGAATTGGAAATCATGATACTCCAAATTCTAATTACTTTAAGTGATAATTATAATTATCTCTAACTTTGGGACTATACCCTACCCATAATTTTAGATATTATATTGTTATCCAATATTTCTTTCTTTCAAAACTGGCAGAAAGAAAAACAAACAGAAGGTTGTTTAGGTAGTCATTATCAGAAGAGCCTTAAAAATGCAACATTCTTATTTCAATCAAGATAAGTTTTTATTTAAATTAAAATTTATACCTAACAATACTTAATATTTTCCCTGGAATGTCTCTAAGCCTATAGGACTTGTTAAATTGATATAACAACCAATTAATTTTAACACTGTAATTGGGTAAATGAGGTGAAGGCTTTGTTGATTAGCAGGATGTAAGCACTCCAACTTGTACAAATAATCAACACATTGAATCCCATAATGGCATAAATGTATTCATGATCTATGTACAAATGACTTAATAAAAAAAAAAAAAACAATTAATTGCCAGTGTATGAAGGCTAACATTGCAAGTGAAATTTGGGCGATCTGAATGTTTTTGCATTAGTAGGTAATAGTGTTTGTTGGTACTATAAGTTAGAACTCAATATTACATCTGCACAATAAAATAGTGCCCCATTCTCAACTGGTGTGAAAATGAATCCCAACTGCAGAGGCCCTGTTCCTTGCTGTGTAAATCACTACATAAGACCACTTGAGTATCCTCACCACATGGCAGCTGACTTTTCTCAGAGCAAGGGACCCAACAAGGAGCAAGACAGAAGATTCATTCATTGTCTTTTCTGATCTAACTTAGCAACATAGGTCAATTCTATTCAGTGTGAGAGGAGACTACACAAAAGCATGAATATTGGAGGCAAGAATCACCAAGGGCCACCCTGAAGTTTGGCTATCACAGTACACAACGTCAATAACAAAAAAAGAAATTGTATTATATAAAGTACTCAGAAACAGTCAGATTTAAGCCTTTAAAAAAAAAAGCTCAAAATGACAACATGATATACCTACATATTTCATTTACCTAGAGCTGCAATGCATTGAACTGAATTGAAAATGATCATTTGTCAATAATGTCCACCACAGCATTCTAGACCCTCACCCTCCGCTTTTTAAATTCTAACTTGATACCAGTATCCTTGGTGGCATCTCTAATTAAAAGGGTAATAGCTGATTCTCTTCCTCTTATCATGTATTTACACACTTTGCTGGCAGTTGAATAGTAACTCAGGGAGGCAGTGGTAGAGAGAAATTAACTCTAGCCAACTGGTGAAAATAGAAAATTTAAAATCAGCCCATAACATTCTCTCTTCAAAAGATTATAGAATAAAAGTACTACTAATAACCATACTAGGTTTTCTATGACAGTTCTCATTTTAAAACTTTTATTGCACTGTCCATCTGTAGGTTAAAAAACATAGATGTAGTTGTCAGAAAGTCCTAAATTCAAACTGCTACACCGCCATTATTTAAATGACAGTTAGATAACTTTTGGGAACCACAGGTTCCTCATCTAATGTGAAACCACACCCATCATATGACCCAATGTTTAGTCTTGAAAACAAGATTGCTAAATGCATATTTCTCCCGTCTTCCAGTTGTTATTCAGTGACCTCCCTTTCTTCTCCTTTTCTAAACCTTGTGCTGGTCTGCATTTGGGCCCTAAATAAATTTGGAACTTTTGACCAATCACTTAAACCCAATGAATCAGTTTCTTCAAATATAAAACAGCAATATACTTTTTACCCTAAATATCTCACGACTTATTTTGAGAATTATATTAAGATAATAGGTGTCACTAGTTTTGTACACTGTAACTCCAGGATAGGAAACTTTTTTTTTCCTCAAACTACCAATATGTCCAGAACTATCTATTTCTTATTATAAAATCAACACTGGCATTATATGCCATTTAGAAAGCTCTTTAAAATATACCTAGTAGTTAAAATCATGTTTGTATTTCTATAATTCAGAGGTTAAAAAAATTACTAATTTGTTAATATTCCAGTCTATTTCAGTATAAACAAACTCAGTAAAAAGAGAGAGAGAGTCTTGCTCCATCACTCCCGCTACAGGGCAGCGGCCTCATTACAGCTCCCTGCAACCTCAAACTCCTGGACTCAGGCAAGTCTCCTGCCTCAGCCTCCCCAGTAGCTAGGACTACCAGCCCATCCCTGTGCCCAACTAATTTTTCTATTTTTCTCCACAGTATCACGTTTCTCCTCCACTCTCCCGGACCTGGCTTTTATTGCTCCCCTACGGCCCCGCCCGAGGGCGACCAGTTTCCTCCAGCGTCTAGAGCGGAGAACTTGGCAAAGGAACGTGATAGGAAACAGTGATCCACGGAACAGAAGTTGCGCCTCCTCTCCGAGCTCCGGAGGGAGCACTTTATCTATTGCACCGAGACGCGATTGGCAGCGGGCGCCGGAAGCGCTCGGGAGTCGCCAGCTCCGGCGCAGGCGCAGGTTTGTTCCACGCGACGCGCGGAAGGGGCTGAGCGCATGGTTTCCTTTAGAGCGCCCTGAAAGAGGACCCGGGACAGCCAGCGGGATGGAACCGGGCCCCGAAGGCCGCACGTCCAGTGCGCTGTTCGCTGGGTTCCGAGCCTTGGGGCTTTTCAGCAACGACGTTCCCCACGTGGTGCGGTACAGCGCGCTGAAGCGCCGGTTCTACGTGACGACCTGCGTGGGCAAGAGTTTCCATACGTATGACGTGAGTGACTTCTTCCTTCGCCCGCTTCCCGGGAACCTCCCTCCCGGCCCCCAGCTCTGGCCTGGGACCCCTCTCTCCCCTCCCACCTGCCCTTTGTGCCCTTCTCTTCCTCTTTTATTTCGCTGCCTCCACACATCACGTGCCCATTTAACCTCTGCAGTCCACCTGGGGCAAATTTCAGAGACAGCCTGGCTGAGGGAAATCTGCTAGAGAACATCTCAGTTCTGTAGCAAGATAGTTGTTCAATAGATACTGATTGACCTTTCATTGAAGACGTAAACATGATTAAGACAAGCCCCTTACATTCTTTTTTTTTTTTTTTGTAAAGGAGGAGTCTCAGTTTATCGCCCTCTGTAGAGCACTGTGGCGTCACAGCTCACAGCAACCTCCAGCTCTTGCGCTTAGGCGATTCTCTTGCCACAGCCTCCCGAGTAGCTGGGACTACAGGCGCCTGCCACAACGCCCAGCTATTTTTTTGTTGCAGTTTGACGGAGGCTAGGTTTGAACCCACTACCCTCGGTATATGGAGCTGGCTCCCTACCCTCTGACATTCTTAATGAGAAAGACAGATTTGTAAGCAATTTTATTGCTTAATTGGCAACACAGTTTCTAACAAGTCGTGTTAGAATTTCAGACTAAAATACTAAAAACTGGACAGAATGAAATTATGATTTAGGGGAATGTTCATTTCTTATAGCAGTCCACTTACCCTAAACTTCCCCAAAGTATCTATTTGCTTTCTTGCTTCCTGGAGATAGAGTCTCACACTCACTTTGTCACCTTGGGTAGAGTGCCATGGCATCCATCATAGCTCACAGCAACTTCCAACTCCTGGGCTCAAGAGATCGACTTACCCCAGTATTCCAAGTAGCTAGGATGCACCCCCTTGCCTGGCTAATTTTTCTGTTTTTAATAGAGGCTGGTCTCCAACTGCTGAGCTCAGGGGATCCTCCTGCCTTGGCCTCCCAGAGTGCTAGGATTATAGTTGTGAGCCAGTGAGCCCTGCCCCAAAGCATCTATTTTCAACCAACATAGAGTGTCACTTTAAGCCTTGCAACAGTTTCTTTGCAAGGCAGGTATCATGTTGTAGCACCTTTTTATAAACTAGAAAAGTTAAGTCTCAGAAAAATTAAGTTACTTGTTTGTTAGTGATGATTTTTCTCCTTTAAGAGCTCATCAGTCATTGAAATAGTTTTTTGTTGTTTACTTGTTTTTTTTTTTTTTTTGTCTTCTCCAAGAGAAAGTAAGCTTTGTGGGGGCAGGAACCTGAAGGATAATAATAACCAGTGTTAAGTGTTGTTGTTTTTTTTTCTGGAAAACATGCTGTAGAGTTGTCTTCCATGAAGGATCATCATTATTGAGTGTGTTATTAGCTAGAAGAGCTGGGAATTGGGAGCCAATTGAGTTAGTGGAAGAGGAAAGCGAGGGTAGGGCAGAGGTGAGGAGCAAATGGGTTTCTGGAAGCCAAGGCTGGTAGTAGAGAAGGGGAGGATTAGAATGAATACCATTACTCCTGTGAGAATATTTATTGTTACATTTCTCTGCATTTGTCCTTTGCTGACTTTTGCTGGTATTTCCTTTAAAATGTTAACTTTTTTAAGTTTCTCACTTAAAGAGTTTTTAAAATCTTTGATACAGTGTTTTTCTGACACAGTTTTATACATACTCATCTCCACCTGTGTACTACTTTCAAAAAAATCCTGTGGGCTCGGCGCCTGTGGCTCAACGGGCGAAGGCGCCAGCCACACACACCTGAGCTGGCGGGTTCGAATCCAGCCCGGGCCGGCCAAATAACAATGACGGCTGCAACCAAAAAATGGCCGGGCGTTGTGGCAGGCACCTATAGTCCCAGCTACTTGGGAGGCAGAGGCAGGAGACTCACTTGAGCCCAGGAATTGGAGGTTGCTGTGAGCTGTGATGCCACATGACTCTATCCAGGGTGACAGCTTGAGGCTCTGTCTCAAAAAACAAACCAAAAAAAAAATCCTGTGGTTAGAGTAATACATTTGAACATTTTATAAAAATTTAACACTTTATTGGTCTGTGCTTTGAAATGGTTTTTAAGGTCTCCTCTAGTTTTAATTAATGGTGATCCTTTTTTAAAAAAAATTAATCATATCATGGCATGTAAACGCTTATTACCACAGATCAGGCAATGCAATGGGCTGTGATGTCTGAAACTTAAAAAATAACTTTGGAGTAAAGAAAAAGGACTAATGAGTCCAGGTGACTATAAGTACTTTATCCTGCTGCTGTGGCTTTATTTATTGTTCCTACTCAGACTTCTGACAAATTACCTTTTTGTACAGGGGAAACTAGACAAGTTGTAAATAGGCAATAGTGGTAGTAACTGCTAGAGGTTTACTATACGACTCACGCCATTCTGTTTTATACAGACTTACTCAGTGAATCCTCGTAACCGTTACATAAAGTGGGTAAAGTAGTAGGATGTTTTAGTCCCTATTTTACATATGAGGAATTTGAACCATGGGAAGGTTAAATAACTTTGAGTTACTCAGAGGTGGCAAAATATAACAGGGAAATGCTAAGGACGTGAAGGGCAAAAAGGGAATCCCTTGATAGGGGGACTCCCGATAGCTGGAAAGAGAGAGGGGGAATCCTTAGGACAGAGCTGGATTAGTAACCGTAGATCAGGGTCAGCAAATTGCAATCTGCAAGCCAGTCGAGCTCCTGGTTTATTTTTGTATGACCCAGGAGTTATGAGTGGTTTTGACATTTTTAAATGGTTGGGGGGAAAGCAAAAAATATTTCATGACATATGAAAATTATGTGAATATCAAATTAAAGTCTCCATAATAAAACTTTATTGGAATGCAGCCATGCATATTTGTTTATATATAGTATGTAACTATTTTCATGCTACATTGGTTAAGTAGTTGTAATAGACACCACATGGTTTTCAAAGCCTAAAATACGTATTGTTCGATCCATTACAAAAAATGCTTGCCTGCCCCTTCCATCGTTACTCCTGGTAAAATAGTACAAAACTATAAGCTTTCCTAGAGAAAATTAGGATCTAGGAAGGACAGCATAGTAAATTTATTCATTAGGCTATATCTTAATCTTGAAGTATTAGGTTATAATTGTTTTTGTTAGTGACAATTTAACCATTTTTTTTTCTTTTTTTTTAAGCAGGTTCAGAAACTTAGACTGGTTGCAGTAAGTAAGTGTGAACTTTATTCTTTTTTTTTTTTTAATAATTTTATTAAATCATAATTGTGTACATTGGTGCAATCATAGGGCAGAATGTGCTTCATATACAATCAGAAACATTTTGATCGTACTGTGAGAGATAGCCCTCATAGCATTTTCTTAATCAC